>JAWMAR010000563.1:626465-652574 GCA_036785375.1 Leucoraja ocellata
CGTGCAGTCGACCGCTCGTTCCCGCCCCGAGCAACTGTCGACGCTGCTCCACCCCCCCCACCCCCCCCCCACCCCGGCAACTGTATAACGCTCGCTCCCCCACCACAACCGGGCGGCACGACTGTATTACACTCGATCCCGGGCGGCCCAGTCCGCTCCACCCCCCGGGAAGGAGGGAGAGGGGGAAGGAGGAGGGGGAAGGAGGAGGAGAGGGGGAAGGAGGTAGAGAGTGATGAAAGTGAAGGTGGATGTGGGGAAGTGATTGAATGAATGAATGATTGAATGAATGAATGATTGAATGAATGAATGAATGGATGAATGAAACGAGCGACCGTTGGTGGAGAATGTTCTGGAACCTTCTGACCGGCGGGAAACGCGCGACGGCGACGGTTGAGGGGACGTGGATCGGGCGGGAAATAAAGCGCAGGCGCGTGAGCGGGCGCCGACAGTTGGTCCGGGCCGGGAAGGTTGCGTGTTGACGTCACTGGGCCTCGCTCACTCGCTCACGCGCTCGCGCCGTTGCCCGGGGCCGGGAGCGGCCGTTGGTGACGACAGACGACACATTCAAACCGGGAATGTGCGCGAGCGGGCGCGTTGGACCGACCCCCCTATTCAGCATTAAACTGTCCACAGTTGTTCGGCCCCGGGAGCGGGAGCGGCCAATGGTCGACTACAGCAGGACCGTGCGGGTAACGGGCATTGACAGGTGTGGGTGGGTGGAGAAGCTGACGCCGGGCGGGCGGGCGGGGAGACTCGGGGGGGGGGGGGGGGGGGGGGGAGAGAGAGAGAGAGAGAGAGACAGAGAGAGAGAGAGAGAGAGAGAGCATTTATTGTCACTATACGTGAAATTAAAAGCTGCTCATACTCAGTGCATACATATACATATAATTTAGTACAAAAAACAAGAAACAGAAGACAAAAACAAAAGGGTGAAGGGGGGGGGGGGGATAGGTGCACAATTCTGCGGCGTTATATACATATCTATAAAGGCAAAATGGTGAAGGAGATGTTTAAAGATTATATTAAATATTAAAAATGTTTTTTTTTTTAATGTTAAAAATTACAGTTACAATACACATTACAGTTCCAAATTTCATTACGTGGATATAATAGATGGAAGTCCGGGTGTTGGGCTGCAAAGTCAGTGCATGTGTGAATTTGAATTAAGAGTAGTTATAATTTTCGGAAACAACTATTCCTGAGTCTATTTGTCCTGGATTTGATGCACCTATAGCGCCTTCCAGAGGGCAGCAGGTCGAACAGTCCAAACGCAGGATGGGAGCTGTCCTTGATGATATTCTTTGCCCTGCTAAGGCAGCGGAGGTGTAAATATCCATCAGGGAGGGGAGAGGGCAGCCAATGATCTTCTGCGCTGTCCTAGCTACCCTCTGAAGCCTCTCCCTGTCTGCCCTCTCTGGGTGTCTGGGTGTGGAGGGTGAGGAGAGGGTGTGGGGGGTGAGGATGGGGTGTGGGGGTTGAGGAGAGGGTTCAGGAGGGTGAGTGTGGAGGGTGAGGAGAGGGTTCAGGAGGGTGAGGATGGAGTGGGAAGGATGTCGAGAGGGTTCAGGAGATTGAGGATGGGGTGTGGAGGGTGAGGCGAGGGTTCAGGATGGGGTGTGGGGGGTGAGGAGAGGTTTCAGGAGGGTGAGGATGGGGTGGGGAGGGTGAGGAGAGGGTTCAGGGGGGTGAGGAGAGGGTGAGGATGGGGTGTGGAGGGTGAGCAGAGGGTGAGGATGGGGTGTGGAGGGTGAGGAGAGGGTTCAGGATGGGGTGTGGAGGGTGAGGAGAGGGTTCAGGAGGGTGAGGGTGGCGAGAGGGCTCGGCAGGGTGGGGACAGGGTGTGTGGGTGACAGCATGGTGCCAGATGGGGTGACTGTGGGAAATGTGAGACCATCCTCACCAGCAGACAATGAAGCAGCAATGCTGTATTCTGTGAATGTTTTTGTACTATTATACAATGAACATGGTGCCTTGCTACTGCAGCAACAAGAGTATTAGATAACATTTATTGACATTAATAAGGAATAATATTGCATCAAAGTTCATCAGACTGGCGTTGCCGTGTGTAGCGAGACCGATGCTCGGCCTCTGTTCTTTAATGTTTAGATGAATGAGGGGTGACCTGAATGAAATGTCCATAGATTGGATGTATGCCGGGTGGTATGTTATGCTGCATGTAAGAATATAATTGTTCCATTGTACATGTGAGAATTTAACACTCTTGATTCCTGGTTATTCCCCTGTGAAGAGTCCAGATCTAGGGGTCAGAATCTGTGACTGGGGTGGTAGTCGGTGTGTTTCTGGGGTGTCTTGTTTCTGACTCTGAGGAACGGTGGAACAATGCAGGGATGCCCAGATCCACCCAGTGTAAATGTACTTGGGGTTCCTGCCTTCGTCACTGTGTCTACCAGTGGTACCTCCATCCCCCAGGTACCGTTGGGAATTTGCGGTTTCAATACATTGAGGACAGGAGGAAGCCAATTATTCGACCCACAGTGTCTTTGCCGGTTGTGCAAAAGTTCATCGGTCGGATCCCACCTTCTGGTAACCAGTCTTCAAACAACATTTTAGTGTATATGTTTCTTCACAGGTAATTTTGGCAGAGTTCCAGATCTGTACTGATCCTGTGGTGGGAGAAACGTTTCACCAGGTATACAATCTTTCAGCTAATTCATGTATCACCGTGCTACCCAGTATTCGACCGAATTACTCAGGGAAAGTGGTCCTCCCCCTTTCATCCCTCATCTCATTACTCTATACAGCTCAATTGATGCTCTCATGAAATTTAGCCTTTCCAATAATTTATCAAACTTCCAAATACAGTTAATAATTTCCAAACTTATTCCAATTAACCACCTAACAGCCGGTGACTTTGCCAATGTTAACCTTTCTTGGAATTAGAAATGTGTGGTAAATGTTTGAGTTGTTTACGTGTCGGAACAGCATTTGTTTTATTTGAGCAGAAGTTGTGAGCAGCCAATTCCACCCATGACATGTGACATGTTCTATTGGTGGAGAGAGTTCACCATTTGGACTCATCCTTATTTTAAAGTAAAGGTGGTGTGCAACCTAAATGGGAACTTGAGGTTGTGTTTTCCGGTTTGAGTTTAGACCTGCAGCATCTGTGGGTTTGATATTTGACCTGCAGCATCTGTGGGTTTGATATTAGACCTGCAGCATCTGTGGGTTTGAGTTTAGACCTGCAGCATCTGTGGGTTGAGTTTAGACCTGCAGCATCTGTGGGTTTGAGTTTAGACCTGCAGCATCTGTGGGTTTGTTTAATTTCCTTCCTGCCATGATGACGCAGTCCGCATGTGCACAGGCTGGCAAGTCACCACATGGGTGTCACTTCCTTCCTGCCGACCGACCTGTTGCAGCAGCGGGGGAAGAGAGAAGAGGAGGGAGTCCACGGGCTGGGGAGCGGGAAGAGGAGAGGGTCGGGTCGGGACTCCGCTGTCCAGGCCGCTGTGGGGAGCGGGGCCCACCGCGGTGTCTGAGCGGGCGGGAGACTCAGGGCCGGGGAGCGAGGACAGCAGATTGACATCCATCCATCCATCGGTGAGTATTTTGTCCGCCGCTCCCCAGTGGATGGCTCTAATCTTGGGGAGAGACTTGGGTTAAATTCCCCATTGAATGTGATTTGTTCTTGTCTGTCTGCAACGCATTGAGTTTATTGTTGTGAGTAAATGTGTCCCCAGTGATAGTTTGAAGCAGAAAAGTCATGTTCAGCAACACTGCTGTGTTTTGTCATTGGATGTGTTTGTGTAGATGCTGCAAATCACACAGACTTCTATAAAGTTGGAACTAACAGTTGATGTGGTGAATGCGCTGAGCAGTCTGGTGGAGTCAAAGCAAATGTCCCTGTTTGTTTTACACTTACTAAATGGCTCATTGTTCAGGGAACTGTTTCATAATGAAACCGTCAGCTTGTTATTTCCGGTTTCAGTTATTTTTGCTGATAAACGTCCTCAACTGCCAGAGTAAAGGCCTATCTGAGCCTTCTGTAAGGGAAGTTGCACATTTGTTTGCCCTGTGGTCACAGATAAGACTAGTTCTGGTTCTAGTTGATCACAGCACAAACAGTTCATCAGTTGTTATCGGGCGCAGGTCGGAGTGAGTAGAGTGGTGATTACATTTTAAATTGGGTCTTTTTTACCAAGTTGAGGAGATCTACTTGCTCAATCCCCTTTTTAAATGACTTAAAACATCGGGAGCAGTACGTGTGTTGGGTGGTAACATTCCATTCTCTTATCGTCCTTGGGTCAAGGGAATATTGGTAGCAAGGTTTATTAAAATTTAGCCAGTTGAAGATGTAGGGACCATTATTTTGTCTTGTTTCATGGCAGTTGGTGCTCTGGGATGACGGGAGATTTGATGGCGTGATTTTGTGAATCTCCTTGTAAATTGCAATGTCTTAGCCAGATTCTGCGGCTCTCTAGGTATCTCTAGGTATCTCGCCGACTGCAACGCCATGGTATTCACTGAAACATGGCTCAAGGGACAACATCCCAGACAATGCCATTGAGCTGGAGGGACGGACTGTCTTCAGGGCCGACAGATCAGTGGAGGACTCCGGTAAGACCAAGGGCGGTGGACTATGCATTTATGTGAATAACACATGGTGCACGGACGTTGTTAAGATTGGTAGTCACTGCTCTGCTGACCTGGAATACCTGATGTTAAAGTGCAGGCCCTTCTATTTGCCCAGGGAATTCACATCAACTGTTATCACTGCAGTCTATGTTCCCCCGGACGCTAATGCCAGGCTAGCAGTGGAAGAACTGCAAGCTGCTATCAGCAAACATCTATCTGCTCACCCAGAGGGGGCATTTATTGTTGCGGGTGATTTCAACCACTCCGACCTTAAAACTGTACTCCCCAGGTTCCATCAGCATGTTTCCTGCCCAACCAGAGGAAACAATGTTCTGGACTTAGTTTACACCAAATATTACTGAAGCCTACAAAGCCCTCCCCCTCCCCCACCTTGGACAGTCTGACCCACCTCTCCCTGTTCCTGCTCCCCAAATACACACCTCTGATCAGACGTGTGAAACCTACCATTAGGACAGTGAAGGTTTGGCCTGAGGGGGCTGTCTCTGACTTACAGGAGCAGTTTCAGCAGACAGACTGGAGTCTCTTTGCTACTCAGTCCACCTTCAATTCACAAGTGGACATCAACTCGTACACCTCAACAGTTCTGGACTATATAAAATTCTGTACCGATAATGTCACTACCCACAAGGAGATAAAGACCTTCCCTAACCAGAAGCCATGGATGAGCAGGGAGGTCAGACTCCTACTGAAGGCTCGCGATGCCGCTTTCAGATCTGGCGACGCTGAAGGATACAGCTCATCCAGGGCCAATCTGAAAATGGGAATTAGGACTGCTAAACTCAATCATAAACGGCGGATTGAGGAGCATTTCCACAACAACTCTGACCTCAGGCGCATGTGGCAAGGAATCAAATCCCTTGCCGATTATCAGAAAGTTAACACCAAAGATCCTATAGCAAAGCAAGATGGGTTACTCTCACGCAAACGTGAGGTACGCTCATGAGCGGATTCATGGGTGATTATAGGACACATTTTAGCAACCTGACTCCGCCATCTTGCTCCGCTTTCTTGCTCCCGCCTTCTTGCTTCCGGCCAAAGATTGGATCCGCAGCGAGGAGAAGGAGTGCGGGGCCTGGGGCAGCGGGGAGAAGGAGTGCGGGGTCCGGGGCAGCGAGGAGAGAGAGTGCGGGGCCCGGGGCAGCGGGGGAGAGGGAGTGTGGGGCCCGGGGCAGCGAGGAGAGAGAGTGCGGGGCAGCGGGGAGAGAGAGTGCGGGGTCCGGGGCAGCGGGGAGAGAGAGTGCGGGGAAGCGGGGAGAGGGAGTGCGGGGTCCCGGGGCAGCGAGGAGAGGGAGTGTGGGGCCCGGGGCAGTGGGGAGAGAGAGTGTGGGGCCAGCGGGGAGAAGGAGTGCGGGGTCCGGGGGTAGCGGGGAGAGAGTGCGGGGCCTGGGGCAGCGGGAGAGAGAGTGTGGGGCCCGGGGCAGCGGGGAGAGAGAGTGTGGGGCCCGGGGCAGCGGGGAGAGAGAGTGCGGGGCAGCGGGGAGAAGGAGTGCGGGGCAGCGGGAGAAGGAGTGCGGGGCAGCGGGGAGAGAGTGCGGGGCCCGGGGCAGCGGGGGAGAGAGAGTGTGGGGCCCGGGGCAGCGGGAGAGAGAGTGTGGGGCCCGGGGCAGCGGGGGGAGAGAGAGTGCGGGGCAGCGGGAGAAGGAGTGCGGGGCAGCGGGGAGAAGGAGTGCGGGGTCCGGGGCAGCGAGGAGAGAGAGTGCGGGGCCCGGGGCAGCGGGGAGAGAGAGTGTGGGACACGGGGCAGCGGGGAGAGTGAGTGTGGGGTCCGGGGCAGTGGGGAGAGAGAGTGCGGGGCAGCGGGGAGAAGGAGTGCGGGGCAGCGGGGAGAAGGAGTGCGGGGCAGCGGGGAGAAGGAGTGCGGGTCCGGGGCAGCGAGGAGAGAGAGTGCGGGGCCCGGGGCGGCGAGGAGAGGGGCATAGGAGGGGGGACATTGTAGTAAGGGGGCAGGCGAGAGAGTGCCGGGGGATAAGGCCTAGTGTATGTGAAGTTGCAGGGAGTTTTACAATGTTTCTTATTTAATGTCCCTTGTCTAGTCTGAAATAAAGTTCATTATTGGTTAGAAGAAATATAATTGTGTGTGTTATATACATTTATATAATTTTCAATGTATGTGTGTTTATAAACATTTTTATTCTTTAACAAGAATCAACAGAATTATGAACTAACAGAATTATGAATCTAACCCTATATCACGCACAAAAAGTCCCCCCCTGTCAATCACCCGGCGAGTCGGGTCGGTTCCGGTTACTACAAAATCAACTCAAACACTGCTTGTGAGCCATTTAAAAAGAAATGATTTAAAAAACATTAAAAAAGACAATTACCAGAATCAAATTTTATTCTTGACAAGAAGTTTGAACTGACAGATTTATGAATCTGACCCACACAAACTGTTGCCCCGCAACATTGATTACAGTGCGAGTCGGGTCGGGTCAGGTAGCTCAGGTTGCTAAAATGGGCGTTGAAAAATGTCCATGATCCCCTCCATAGCGTACTACACGTCAGTCCATTGCATTTAGCAGGAGTAGTCTATCTTGCTTTGCTGTAGGATCTTTGATTTTGTCCGCCGCTCCCCAGTGTACGGCTCTAATCTTGGGGAGAGACTTGGGTTAAATTCCCCATTGAATGTGATTTGTTCTTGTCTGTCTACAACACGTTGAGTTTATTGTTGTGAGTAAATGTGTCCCAGTGATAGTTTGAAGCAGAAAAGTCATGTTCAGCAACAGCTGCTGTGTTTTGTCATTGGATGTGTTTGTGTAGATGCTGCAAATCACACAGACTTCTATAAAGTTGGAACTAACAGTTGATGTGGTGAATGCGCTGAGCAGTCTGGTGGAGTCAAAGCAAATGTCCCAGTTTGTTTTACACTTACTAAATGGCTGAATGTTCAGGGAACTGTTTCATAATGAAACCGTCAGCTTGTTATTTCCGGTTTCAGTTATTTTTGCTGATAAACGTCCTCAACTGCCAGAGTAAAGGCCTATCTGAGCCTTCTGTAAGGGGAGTTGCACATTTGTTTTGCCCTGTGGTCACAGATAAGACTAGTTCTGGTTCTAGTTGATCACTGCGCAAACAGTTCATCAGTTGTTATCGGGCGCAGGTCGGAGTGAGTAGAGTGGTGATTACATTTTAAAGTGGGTCTTTTTCACCAAGTTGAGGAGATCTACTTGCTCAATCCCCTTTTTAAATGACTTAACATCGGGAGCAGCACGTTTGTTGGGTGGTAACATTCCAATCCCTTATCGTCCTTGGGTCAAGGGAATATTGGTAGCAAGGATTATTAAAATTTAGCCAGTTGAAGATGTAGGGACCATTATTTTGTCTTGTTTCATGGCAGTTGGTGCTCTGGGATGACGGGAGATTTGATGGCATGATTTTGTGAATCTCCTTGTAAATTGCAATAAGTCTTAGCCAGATTCTGCGGCAATCTAGGTATCCCATCCGAGAGAAGTCAGCATATTATTCATGCTTGATTCATGCTTGATTAGTCATTACATACAAAGCGGGCTGCTCGGCGTTGTACTTTCTCCAGGGTGATGTTACAGATGTTGAAAGGATCCCATACGACTCCACAATACACTAATTTGAGCCTGACAAAGGACTTGTAGGCATTCTCTTTGACGGATGTACAACATGCGTGAACATTTATTTTGAGTAGGCCGAGGGCCAGTGCTCCCAGGATGATAGTAAAAGGAAAGGATACTTTGAGGATTTCAGATTTGCAACACAGAATGCATTTTGTACATGTCAGTTCTCATCTCATTATTCAAATGAGTTGGGACAATTGGGTATGTGAGGGGAAATATGAAAGTTGCACAAATCTATTGACCACTGTAGGATGACGTCTGACTTTCACAACCGTTTTTTTGTGCATGGAATTTTTTTTTAAATATTGCTATTCCAGAAGATCTGAATGAAAAAGAGAAACATGCTGGAAACACTCAGCAGTTTGAGCAGCATTTGATTACAGTCCCAGTTCTGATAATGGATCATCTAACATTGCACTTCCATTGTTTTCTGCATTCAACATTTTAATCAATAAAGTAAATACACATACCCAAACTCCACAAACCTGACTGTCCCGGTAGACCCATTGTCTCTGCCTTTTCGTGCCCCACCGAACTCATTTCCACATACCTTGACTCCATCCTATCCCCCTTGGTTAAATCATTCCCTACCTATGTTCAAGACACCTCAGACACCCTCCGTCATCTCCGCGCATTCCATTCTATAGGCCCTCACCCCCTCATCTTCACCATGGACGTCCAGTCACTCTACACCTCCATCCCCCACCAGGATGTTCTCAAAGCCCTCCGGTTCTTCCTCGACCAGAGAAGCAACCTATACCCGGCCACTGGCACTCTCCTCCGCCTAGCGGAGCTGGTCCTTACCCTCAATAACTTCACATCCCATGTCCTCCAAATACAAGGCGTAGCTATGGGCACACGCACGGGCCCCAGCTACGCCTGCCTCTTTGTCGGTTACGACGAGCAATCCTTGTTCAATACGTACCAGGGCCCCATCTACCTCCGCTACATCGATGACTGCTTTTGTGCCACCTCCTGCACCCACACACAACTGACTGACTTCATCCACTTCACCACTAACTTCCATCCGGCACTCAAATACACCGGGACCATTTCCGACACTTCCCTACCATTCCTTGACCTCACTATCTCCATTGCAGGTGATAGACTTCTGACCGACATCCACTATAAACCTACTGACTCCCATGGCTATCTGGACTAAACTTCTTCCCACCCTGCTTCCTGTAAGGACTCCATCCCCTACTCCCAATTCCTCCGTCTATGCCGCATCTGCTCCCAGGATGATGCGTTCCACACCAGGGCTTCTGAAATGTCCTCATTCGTCAGGGAGCGGGGGTTCCCCTCCTCCACCATAGATGAGGCTCGCACCAGGGTCTCTTCCATACCCCGCAACACTGTTCTCTCTCCCCATCCCCCCCCACTCGCAACAATGGCAGAGTCGCCCTAGTCCTCACCTTTCACCCCACCAGCCATCACATACAACAAGTAATCCTCTGTCAGTTTCGCCACCTCCAACGTGACCCCACCACTCGCCACATCTTCCCATCTCCCCCCATGTCTGCCTTCCGCAAAGACTACTCCCTCCACAACTCCCTTGTCAATTCTTCCCTTCCCTCCCGTAACAACCCCTCCCCGGGCACTCTCCCTTGCAACAGCAAGAGATGCAACACTTGTCCCTTTACCTCCCCCTCGACTCCATTCAAGGACCCAAGCAGTCGTTCCAGGTGCGACAGAGGTTTACCTGCATCTCCTCCAACCTCATCTATTGCATCCGCTGCTCTAGATGTCAGCTGATCTACATCGGTGAGACCAAGCGTAGGCTTGACGATCGTTTCGCCGAACACCTCCGCTCGGTCCGCAATAACCAACCTGACCTCCCGGTGGCTCAGCACTTCAACTCCCCCTCCCATTCCGTAGATGTTGTTTAAAGGTAGGGAGAGATCGCCTGTCCACAGCTGGGATAGTTCAGGACCAGAAGTAGTACCATTTAATGCAGAATTGTATCTTTCAGCTATGATAATAGAGAATGTCCGCAAGATAGCAAAGGATAATCCCTGTTTGTTGAGGATGAATCAGTTGGTGAGTGCTGACAGGAACAGATGTTTGGTCAACAGTTCAGTAGTTCAATATGCAACAGCACAGTGAAATTCTTTTAGCACATATTACACCTACAGGCATTGCCATTTTCAAAGTCCAAATTCGGTCCACCCTCGAGCTCGATGTACTGGTGCATTTCATGTGAACTGACCTCCCTCTCCTCACCCATCTTTGTGTCCCGTGGGGCAACTCCGCCTACCTTGAAGGTGCTGTGGGCACCTTCCTCGCGCCTGTGGGCCATTCCTCGCGCCTGACGTCCCCAGCTCTCTCCCGGTAACGCTGTCCTATGAACCTTTGGGCGGGTTTGGGCAGCGTCCTGTAGAGATGAGACGGATGATTCTCCTGTGAAGTGGAACTGGTGGTGGTACTGCAGACATCACCTGACATCATGGAGACTCTGCAGAGTCCAGGCCTGGGATATAATCCTTCTATTCTGGAATGGGAACTCCAGGGATGTGGTGGAATGTGCATGGGAGCAGTGGGGATTACAGAGTTGGGACGTTTGCAGTTGGCCCATGAAATGGTTTAATTCCCGGTCCAGCTAGTGGGGAATTTGGCAATGGGTAACACGGTGGTGTGGAAGCTTTTGTCCTGGATGGCAGGGTTGTGGGAAGAATAGGGCCAGCAGAGTGTGACAGTAATTCCCCATCAGTGGGTATTTTTCCTCTTTCTCTGTGAGTTGAAGCCTCCAAACAGGTGAGATGTGGATGTTGGGGATTGGCCGTGTTTGGTCCGGAATAGTGATACGGTGATCAGGGTGTTTGATAGCTTCAGGGATCTGGCACAAATGATGAATTGCTGTCTTGGATAGATCAGATAGTCTTATGGATGACAGGGCAGACATGAAGAGCTTGGTGGTCTACTTTTCTTGTTTGTTCATTTGCAGTGGTTTACCATCTAGTTTGGATGGGGTGTTTTCCACGTCTCCGCTGCACTATAATGCTGTTTGTTGGTTCACAAGGCAATGTTTTCCTTCACGTTCAATTGTCACCTGATGGTTCTGTTAATATTGTTTATTCCAGAGCTACAGAGTTTGTGAACTCCTGTCGACATCATGGCTGAAGGTGGTAACTGGGAAGGTGATTCAGTGGCCTCTACATCAAAGAAACAAACAGGTTTGTGAACCTTCTGTGACATATATATGATGCTCTGACAGTGGGTGTACACCTGATGCAAGAAATGAGGTTCACACGGATGTGGGAATAGGGAAGGGGGTGAGCCCAGAGAGTTGACATCTACAGGGACATCACCGTCACAGGTGGGCAGATGCAGGATTGTCCAATAAATCAGCACTCTTTCTGGAAACATATGATCTGAGTTGCCGCCAAAGTTAAGTCAGAATATCAGAGTCCAGAATCAGATTGTGCGCAGAAATGAGCCGTTGACCCGCCTCCCTCCTGTCAATATCTCTACACTAATCCCATTTCTGAGCACTTGGTCTGTCGCCTACTATCAACTTATAGTTCGAATGGACATCCAGGTGCTCCTACAATGTTGTGACAGAGTGCCTGCCTCCAACACCACCTCAGGCAGTGGGTCCCAGACTGCAGCCATCACTGCTGAAAGATTCTTCCTGAAAGATCATACTCTAAATCTCATGGTCCCCACATTAAATCGATGCCCCCTGGTGTTAACCACCTCTACTATGGAGAGAACTATAGCGGTGGCCTCAATAGGCCTGACTTTGGGAGAACTGGAGATGGGGACTGGACATTGTGCCTTCCCCCACAGTGGCAATCATTGTGGGGGGATGATTTTGTTTGTGTGTAAGTTAATATGTTAGTCTGTGTCCAAGATGGCTGTCGGAAGGGAGAGTGGACGCTGGCACGCTTTAGCTGCCGCTGCTCTCTCTTCACATTGTGTTTTTGATTTTTTGGCTTTGGAGCGATTTCTGTCTTTAATTTGTGTATTGGTGATGTCCTTATTATTTATTTCATTCCGACTATATGTTTTTCTCTCTTGTTAATCTCTGTCAGGTGTCCTTGAGACTTTGAAAGGTGCCCGCAAATAAAATGTAATATTATTATTATTATAACTATATTTTCCATTGACCTTACTTTTCTCATAGTATTCTGTACCTCTATTAGATCACTGCATGTCTGGCCCAGATTCAAGGACGATGACTTCAATCACTCCAGTCTCTGCTGATACTTGAAATATTCGTTTCTATGCGCAGCCTTGCGAATGCAGCACCGGAGACCCGGGTTCGATCCTGACTCCGGGCGCTGTCTGCACAGAGGTTGTAAGTTCTCCCCATGACCTGTGTGGCTTTTCTCCGAGATCTTCGGTTTCCTCCCAGACTCCAAAGACGTACATGTATGTAGGTTAATTGACTTGGTAAATGTAAAATTCGGCCCTAGCAGTTCTAGGATAGTGTTAATGTGCGGGGATCGCTGGTAGGCGCAGACCCGGTGGGCAGGAAGGGCCTGTTTCCGCGCTGTATCTCTAACTAAACTTAAACAAATTGGTAACAAGGCCTCCCTGTACTTGCATTCTGTGCTGCAGCTGATGTCAAGAATGCTAAATGTCATCTTCGTGTGTGCTGCTGACTTTATGGATCTCAGTGTTTCTCAGTGGTCTCTAGACCGTTACAATTCATGGTGAATATCCAGGCTTTATTTATCCCTCCTAGTTGAGGTCTGCTGTATGATTTTACCCGTCTATGTGCACAACAATGTGTTTCACTCTACCTTGGAACTTGTGACAATAAAGTATTATGAAATATTTAGATTGAAGAGTGATCTTAGGGATGTATAACATCATGGGTCCAGGGGTAAATAAATAGGGTGTGAGCACAGGTCTATTTTCCTCAGAGAATAAGAATCTTAAGGGCTTAAGGTGAGAGGGGAACCATTTAATAGGATCCAGAGGGTTAACATCTTCACACAGTGGTGGGTATATGGAACTTCAGCCCAACTTGCCCACACCGCTAAAACACCTCCTAGCTGTACTAGTCTCACCTGCCCACCCTTGCCACATATCCCTCTAAACCTGTTCAATCCATCAACCTGTCTAACTGTTTCTTAAGCGTTAGGATAGTTCCTGCCTCAACTATCTCCTCTGGAAGCTTGTTCCATACACCCACCACCCTTTGTGTGGAAAAGTAACCCGTCGGATTCCTGTTAAATCTTTTCCTCAAAATACATTTGGGACAGAGTGGTTTAGAGAGATGAAATGTCAAGCCGTGGATTGATGGGACTAGATTTGATGGGTAATTTTAGTTAGGTTGGGTCAAATGGCTTAGCTTGCTCTATTTCTAAGATGACCATTAACTTCCACTTCCCCCAGAATGTCAGCTCAGATTGCTACTGGTTATTCCCAACCTGTGGTTTCTCAATTTGAAATTGCTCTGCAACAGCAATTTATGTTTTTATTTTTCAGGTGGGAAATTAACTAAAACGGGCAAGGTCCTCAAAAGACTTTGGCCAGACACCTCATCAAAGAACGATGGTCAGAAAACAGGAACAACGACAGAAAAGCAAAGTGGGATTGAAAGCAGAACTTCAATGGAATGTGAACCCGCCAAAGAGGAAAGGGAACAATGTCAGTCCCGAGAAGAGGAATAGGAGACGTGGTTCACGCCCCTGGAACTGAATCAAGTGACGAAATCCATCATGACCAAGATTCATCAAACAAGGAATCATCGAGTCCCCTCCAAGCAGCAGGTGAGTGAAATGGGAGGGGAGTGGATGCTGCAGAATGGTGAAGACTAGGGACAGAGAAGAAAAAAAACAAACAGGTTAGGGCGAGGGAAATGGGAAGGGACTGAGAAAGAGAGGAATGTTAACATCTGCAGGCAGTAGTTGAAAGGACAGAGTGGGTGATCGTAGAGGTGATGAATCATCCTCATTGAAGATTCAGATGTAAATTAATGCAGTGACTGGGGAGAGGCTTTCTGAGAAAGTGAAGAGTATAAGATGGTACATGAAACGTGGCGACTCTTGTGTTTGGACTCTGTGTAGTCTGCAATGTTGGAGTTATTATGGTCCAAGTTGTGCGTCAGAGTCATAGAGGCACACGGCATGGAACAAGGTTTTTCTGCCCACCTTGGACACGTCAAACAACATGGCCGATCTACTATAGTGGCAATGTTACAAAATTTTGAGATTTAAAAATCAAGTCTGCAATTTATCCCATCAGATAAAGCATAACAATAAGTTAATTTGACACCTAATTCACTTTCATATCTCAAGTAATAAAAAAGTTATGGCCATTTTCATACTCGGAAATTAGCACCTTGTTCCCTATTGATTTTCTATGGACATAACAAAAAAGCTGTGATCGTAGACAGTCAAAAGCCCATAACCTTCTTAAAAAATTAAGAGAACTGAATGAAAATTTCAGTTATCATAGATTGAACCATTCTGAAACAAATATAAAATAATCTTACTTGGATGACCTGAAATTAAAGCATATAATTAGTTAGTTGCCCAATTGTAGCTAATTTCAAACTTTCAATTTACTAGATCTAAACATCTATCCATTTCTTAATAAATGATTAACATTTTTAAATAGCCCAAGTGTCCAAATAATATTCACAAATAATTCACAATAAAACATGATTTTTTAAATCTCATTTACATCAATTTATAGGCCAAATGGAAGGAATTTAGTGTTCATTTGCTGTAAATTAAAGTCAATTTAAATCGGCTTTCTAGTGGGTTCCTGTGAACGCGCTGGTTTAGAACGTTCACATTGCGCTGGATTTGTGCCCTCAAGTGCCCAGAAAAATACTGCGGGATATAAAGAGCCCAAAATGAACTACTCGCTATAGAAAACTTTAATTACAGGGTTATATACAAGCCCCATTTAATGTAAAATAAGGTACATACCTTTAATTGTTTGCTTTATAAACCCTGGGGCTGCGAGAGGTTGCCGAGTGCGAGAGTGATTTTTAAACTACTATAAATATTATACCAGGCCATAAAAACTAATAATACCTTTTGCGACGGGGTCTTTCAGCGATTTTCCGTTAATGATTTACTAGGCTGAACATTTTTCGATTGGAACAGCCAAGTAAAAATCGCGTTTTAAACCCGCCCCCTCTAAACAGCGCCAACATCGCGCACAAGGGGTGGGGCAGATGCTCAGCCACGATTCAGGTAGGTTTTGTAACATACCTAGTTGTAGCCGGAGCCAAGGGGACTGATTCAGATGGTGTTTAGTTTCTCTCTTTGTATACACAGTAATGCCTACATTCTCTGAGCTCCTGACACAGTGGAGCGAGTACCAATTGTTCAGCTGACAAAATTCTATCGGGAGAGACTGAAACAGGCGATTGAAGAAAGGGTTGAAAGCCTCGGCTTCTTGATGAGACATCAGGGATGTTTCAGTGTCCAAGAACACGGGGTAAGTGGAAGGAACACGGTGACTTCTGTTTCCTGTCACAGAACTGACGGCATTAGGGGGAAGAGCTAATAGTCCAATCTAAAATGGAGTAGTTCTTCTACAAAAGCACGGTCTAGTAGAACAAAAGAATGGCTCGGTGCCAAATCTGAGTGACCTTGTAAATTATATGGGGCACAATATGGAGGACAGGTTGTCCTTTTCAATAAAGACATTAAGATGGGATCCTGCAGTAATAACATCTGCTTCTTTCAAGGCCATAAAGAAGCCAAGATTGAAAAAATAGCTGACGCTCCATAGATAAGTAATAACTTGTTTTTGGATGAGTTTGATTTGGACCCAGCTTTTCCTATATTCTGAAAGTCTACAGAATCTTTCAGTCATGCCATATTCACACTTGATAGGAGTGTTTTACTGATAAGAAAAAATGTATAAATGTGCTAACTTTCCTTTGTTCTGTGAGTGGGAGCGTGAGAAGCACTGAGCAACGTTTGTGCTCATTGTAGATCTTTTCCACACCCGTCTGACGAATCAAATAAAGATTGTCATGGTTTACCTTTAACAGTTTTTGTTGCTATCTGCTTTTGAAGAAACCAACTTTGACACAGTCCACTCACCTCACACTGAATAGTGAAATGGAGGCACTGATCTCTGATCAGTTTGCGTCCTGTAGATCTGGTATCAGGAATAAAACCTGTGACCTGGGATTTCTGAGAATGGTCCATTCTGATCCAGCTGTTCTTCCTACACATGCATCTTAGTACAACGGTCCAGGGAGCAGTAAACTTGTAAACCTGAATCAGAAACGATAATACTTCTCAAGTGTCATCAGTGTCATTAGTCACATTTAGCTCAGTTCATTAAACCACAAAGGGCATTATGCTCAAGCACAAGGAACTGCAGATGCTGGTTTACAAAAAAACACACAACGTGCTGCACAAAATAACTCAGTATTTAGGAAGCTGTCTGACCTGTTAAGACATTAAATTGTTCCCTTGTCATTCAATTGACAATTCATTGTGGTGTGGAGAGAATTACCTGCTCCTCAACACCTCAAGACCAAGGAGCTCATAATAGACTACAGGAAGAAGAAAACGGACATAGAAACATAGAAAATAGGTGCAGGAGTAGAGGCCATTCGGCCCTTCGAGCCTGCACCATTCGCCATTCAATATGATCATGGCTGATCATCCAACTCAGTATCCTGTACCTGCCTTCTCTCCATACCCCCTGATCCCTTTTGCGTACAGTATTGCGTACAGTTTTGGTCTCCTAATCTGAGGAAATACATTCTTGCCATAGAGGGAGTACAGATAAGGTTCACCAGACTGATTCCTGGGATTTCAGGACTTTCATATGAAGAAAGACTGGATAGACTCGACTTGTACTCGCTAGAACTTAGAAGATTGAGGGGATATCTTATAGAAACTTACAAAATTCTTAAGGGTTGGACAGGCTAGATGCAGGAAGATTGTTCCTGATGTTGGGGAAGTCCAGAACAAGGGGTCACACAGTTTAAGGATAAGGTGGAAATCTTTTAGGACCAAGATGAGGAAACATTTTTTACACAGAGAGTGGTGAGTCTCTTGAATTCTCTGCCACAGAAGGTAGTTGAGGCCAGTTCATTGGCTATATTTAAGAGGGAGTTAGATGTGGCCCTTGTGGCGAAGGGGATCAGGGGGTATGGAGAGAAGGCAGGTACGGGATACTGAGTTGGATGATCAGCCATGATCATATTGAATGGCGGTGCAGGCTCGAAGGGCCGAATGGCCTACTCCTGCACCTAATTTCTATGTTTCTATGTATCAGGAATAAAACCTGTGACCTGGGATTTCTGAGAATGGCCCATTCTGAACCAGCTGTTCTTCCTACACATGCATCTTAGCACAATTGTCAGAGAGCAGTAAACTTGTAAACCTGAATCAGAAACGATAATACTTCTCAAGTGTCATCAGTTTCATTGGTCACATTTAGCTCAGTTCAATTAAACCACAAAGGGCATTATGCTCAAGCACAAGGAACTGCAGATGCTGGTTTACAATACCCCACCACTGAACGGCTAATCCCTCCCCATTAGCATTGTCTCATTCACTTCCCCATATATTTCATTGTTGTTCTTCACAGAGCGTCGCTGAGCTGGTGGCAAAGGGAAACCGCAGAGACAGTTCCATCCTCTTCCACAGTCTGGTGATGGAGAAGGGTAACCGTGCCCGGCGGGTGATGTGGGAATCCTTTGTGAAAATGCAGAATGAATTACCAAAGCTGAACAAAATACTGAAAGAAATCCAGGAGCTCGGTACGGTAAATCAACACACTGAACTGAAAATCACATTGAAACACTGGAGTTAACAATGTTATTCAAGTCTGGTTTAATGAATGCTCGTTGGTTTTAAACAGGTCCTGATCCAGAAGAATACATGAACATCCTCAGAGGTTTAGCTGAATTACCCTCTCATATGGAAGGTGAGTGTTGAAATGTACAGTTCACACCAATGACTTGTTAGAATTGATGTAATACTGAAACTGTTCAGAGCTTTGCAAAATTGGAAATCAGAAGATCAAAGGCTAAGCAATTGTTAGACTGACACGGGGATTCACTATGGATGTTTTCTTTGTGTGTAGAGTCAGGTGTAGCTTAGTTTAGTGTATTGTCACATGTACTGAGGTACGGTGAACATGCTTTGTTGTTGTGATCCAGTCAGCAGAAAGACAATACATGATTATAATCGAGCCATTTACAGTATAGATAAAACTATGATGGAATAACGTTTAGTGCAAGGTATAACGAGGAAAGTCCCATCTCGCACCAGGGTCTCTTCCATACCCCACAACACTGCTCTCTCTCCCCATCCCCCCACTCGCAACAAGGGCAGAGTCCCCCTAGTCCTCAAATTTCACCCCACCAGCCGTCACATACAACAAATCATCCTCCGCCATTTCCGCCACCTCCAACGTGACCCCACCACTCGCCACATCTTCCATCTCCCCCCATGTCTGCCTTCCGCAAAGACCGCTCCCTCCGCAACTCCCTTGTCAATTCTTCCCTTCCCTCCCGTACCACCCCCTCCCGGGCACTTTCCGTTGCAACCGCAAGAAATGCCACACCTGTCCCTTCACCTCCCCCCTCGACTCTATTCAAGGACCCAAGCAGTTGTTCCAGGTGCGACAAAGGTTCACCTGCATCTCCTCCAACCTCATCTACTGCATCCGCTGCTCTAGATGTCAGCTGATCTACATCGGTGAAACTAAGCGGAGGTTGGGCGATCGTTTCGCCGAACACCTCCGCTCGGTCCGCAATAACCAACCTGAACTCCCGGTGGCTCAGCACTTCAACTCCCCTCCCATTCCCAATCCGACCTCTCTGTCCTGGGTCTCCTCCATTGCCAGAGTGAGCAACACCGGAAATTGGAGGAACAGCACCTCATATTCCGCCTGGGTAGCCTGCGTCCGGCGGGCATGAACATTGAATTCTCCCAATTTTGCTAGCCCTTGATGTCTCCTCCCCTTCCTTAACCCCTTGAGCTGTCTCCTCCCATGCCCCCGCCCTCGGGCTCCTCCTCCTCCTTTTTCCATCCTTCTACTCCCAACCCCCCATCAGTCTGAAGAAGGGTTTCGGCCCGAACGTCACCTATTTCCTTCGCTCCATAGATGCTGCTGCACCCACTGAGTTTCTCCAGTATTTTTGTGTACCTCCGATCTAGGATAGTCTGAGTGTAACCAAAGAGGTAGATAGTAGTTCCCAGATCACTCGATCTCTGACATAAACTGGAACTATTACACTGCATTATTTTCAACTCCTCCAGGCGTTCATTGTACAGGTTTGCAATGGATCAGGTTGTGGAAGAGATCTGTGAAATCCAGTGCTCACCTGGGGAAAATTGTGTTGTAGTGATTCCCCACACACTCCTGGATAGAGTCCTGACACACTGTGTAACCCCACACACTCCTGGATAGAGTCCTGACACACTGTGTAACCCCACACACTCCTGGATAGAGTCCCTGACACACTGTGTAAACCCACACACTCCTGGATAGAGTCCTGACACACTGTGTAACCCCACACACTCCTGGATAGAGTCCCTGACACACTGTGTAACCCCACACACTCCTGGATGTCCCTGACACACTGTGTAACCCCACACACTCCTGGATAGAGTCCTGACACACTGTGTAACCCCACACACTCCTGGATAGAGTCCTGACACACTGTGTAACTCCACACACTCCTGGATAGAGTCCCTGACACACTGTGTAACCCCACACACTCCTGGATAGAGTCCCTGGCACACTGTGTAACCCCACATACTCCTGGATAGAGTCCTGACACACTGTGTAATGTTGGGTTTGAGTTGAGCCATCTAACATTGTGTCCATTATTCTGCCTTTTTCCGTGCAAGATGTTCAACAGAAACACAAGGAGGCTCTGCGAGCACAGACTGAAACACTGAGTGTCAACACCATCCTGATGAACGAGAAGGTTAAGAATTTCCTGCTGCTTGATCGATACGCTGAGCTCACAATCATCTCCACTGTTCGAGATCGGACACTGGTGGAACATGAGCTGCTGGCAAGAGGTCGGGACCATGAGGAATGGCAAGAGAAACATCTCCGGGGTGAACTGGAAAAAATCAGGACTGATCAATTGTTCCACAGCAGCTTTTCCCGGAGTAAATCCCCGATCTGGGAGTTCAGGATCAGTGGCCGGAGTGGCGGGGAGTTCAGCATCAGTGTCCGGAGTCGCGGGGATCGGAAAAACAACAATGGTGCAGAAGATTGTTCATGACTGGGCCACAGGGAAAATATTCCAACAATTCCAGTTTGTCTTCAGTTTCAAATTCCGGGATTTGAACATGATTAAACACAGAAATAAACCTGAGGGAACTGATTCTGGATCAGTATCCTTACTTTGGGAATATGCTGCAGGAGGTCTGGAAGAACCCAGAGGGATTGCTGTTTATATTCGACGGTCTGGATGAATTCAAGGGCAGAATCGATTTTGCTGACAGTCGGAGAGATACAGAACCTAAGCACCAGTGCCCAGATCCCGAGTGGTGGTGTGAAGTGTCTGACATTGTGTACAGTTTAATCCAGCACAAGCTGCTCCCAGAGTGTTCAGTGCTAGTGACCACCCGCCCCACTGCGTTACATTTACTGGAAAAGGCAAAGATCAGTGTCTGGGCTGAAATCCTGGGATTTGTTGGTGAGGGAACGGAAGGAATATTTCACCAGGTATTTTGAAGATCAGACGGTGGCAGCAGCTGTTTTCAAACATGTGAAGGAGAACGGATCCTGTACACCATGAGCTACAACCCCTCCTACTGCTGGATCCTTGTCCTGGCACTGGGCCCCTTCTTCACACAGCACACCGGGACCCGCAGCGAGTTCCCAAGACCATCACACAACTATATTGCTACTTTATTTACAACATCCTGAAAAACCACGGCCGTGAGAATTGAGAACCTCCGTGAGGTGTTACTGAGGGTTGGTCAGATGGCCTTCACTGGAGTGGCTGAGAAGAAGATTGTGTTCACAGATGGAGATTTGATCAAATACAATCTGCAGCCTTCCCAGTTCCTGTCCGGGTTCCTGATGGAACTTTTGGAGAGAGAGGATTCAGCCCGGAGCGTGGTGTACACCTTCCCGCACCTCACCATCCAAGAGTTTGTAGCTGCACTCGCACAATTCCTGACTGTAGATCGCGGGGATATCACGACACTCCTCATTGAAGCCCATGGCATGACAGACGGGCGATTTGAAGTATTTCTCCGTTTTGTCGCTGGTCTCTCCTCCCCACGGACAGCTTGATCCTGGGAGGAGTTTCTGGGTAAATTCCCTCATCAAACAATCTGCCGAGTGATTGACTGGGTGAAGGGGGAGGTTAAACGCCGGGCTGGAAACACAGAGAGTGAAGCTGATCAACGGAGGCTCCTGAACACGATGCACTACCTGTTTGAGTCTCAGAATCCTGCACTGGCTCAGCAGACACTGGGATCTGTGGAAACACTTTCATTCAGTGGACTGGGACTGACCCCGATTGACTGTGCGGTCCTGTCTCATGCCATCAGGCTCTGTGATACAATCAAACACCTCGATCTGGAGTACTGCCGCATTCAGTGTGAAGGTCTCCAGCGGCTGGGACCGGTTCTGCACAAGTGTCAGGACTTGGGGTAAATATCCGTTTGATGCTAACACTGAACTGTAAAATTGTTCCACTATTTTGTTACTAAGTCCAGCACCCCTTCTATGGGGCCGAGCGGCCGTCACTGTGCACGGGGGTCACCCTTCCTATTTTATCCTCCTCCGCCCCCCCTCCCCCAGGTCACCAGTGGTTGACTCCATCCCCCAGGTCACCAGTGGTTGACTCCACCCCCCCCCCTCCCCCAGGTCACCAGTGGTTGACTCCTTCCCCCCTCCCCCGGGTCACCAGTGGTTGACTCCGCCCCTCCCCTCCCCAGGTCACCAGTGGTTGACTCCGTCCCCCGGGTCACCAGTGGTTGACTCCTTCCCCCCTCCCCCAGGTCATCAGTGGTTGACCCCCCCCCCCCCCTCCCCCAGGTCACCAGTGGTTGACTCCATCCCCCGGGTCACCAGTGGTCGACCCCTTGCCCCCCCTCCCCCGGGTCACGCATGTTGCAGCCGTTCTCTGCACGGGGAGGGGGGGCCGGAGTCAACCACTGTTGACCTGGGGGAGGGGGGCCGGAGTCAACCACTGTTGACCTGGGGGAGGGGGCCGGAGTCAACCACTGGTGACCTGGGGAGGGGGGGGCTGGAGTCAACCACTGGTGACCTGGGGGAGGGGGGGGGCGGAGTCAACCACTGGTGACCTGGGGGAGGGGGGGAAGGGATCAACCACTGGTGACCTGGGGGAGGGGGGGGCTGGAGTCAACCACTGGTGACCTGGGGGAGGGGGGGCGGAGTCAACCACTGGTGACCTGGGGGAGGGGGGGGCGGAGTCAACCACTGTTGACCTGGGGGAGGCGGGGCCTGGAGTCAACCACTGGTGACCACATTTCTTGGTCGTCGGTCGGGGAATGAGAATAAATGGTAAAGTCTCCAAACACCGCAACCACAGAGATTTATTTATTAATGTGCTGAGATGCTTCCACAAATATCCGTTTGGGGAGAAGTTATCTATCTAGCCCGGGGTTTGTATCAGTTTGTTTCTTACTCTGTCTGTTTGTGTCTAGACTGGGAAACAACGACCTGGGAGATTCCGGAGTGAAACTGGTGTCTGCAGCTCTGAGGAACCCGGACTGTAAAATACAGAGACTGCGGTAAGTCCCAGACTGTGAGAGATTGTGTTTACACTCACTGGGTGTCTGTCACTGAACATTAATATGATCAGTAATTGTGTCACTGATAAACACTGGGGATTTGCACCATCTCCTGTCTCTCTGTGTGTCCCTCACCCTCACTCTCTCTCATCTCCAGGCTGGAATTATGTCGGTCTCACAGATTCTGGAGCCGAGGATCTCGTCTCCGCTCTCAGTACAAACCACACAGTGACGGGGCTGCACCTGGGTGGGAATAAACTGGGAGATTCTGGAGTGAAACTGGTGTCTGATGCTCTGAGGAACCCGGACTGTAAAATACAGACACTGTGGTAAGTCCCAGACTGTGAGAGCTTGTGTTTACACTCACTGGGTGTCTTGACTCTATCTGAGTTAGATAGAGCTCTAGGGGCTAGTGGAATCAAGGGATACAGGGTGAAGGCTGGCACGGGTTATTGATTGGGGACAATCAGCCATGATCACAGTGAATATAGGTGCTGGCTCGAAGGGCTGAATGGCCTCCTCCTGCACCTATTTTCTATGTATCTATGACACTGAACATTAATATGATCAGTAATTGTGTCACTGATAAACACTGGGGATTTGCACCGTCTCCTGTCTCTCTGTGTCCCTCACCCTCACTCTCTCTCATCTCCAGGCTGGACAATGTCGGTCTCACAGATTCTGGAGCCGTGGATCTCGTCTCCACTCTCAGTACAAACCCCTCACTGATCGAGCTGGACCTGAGTGAGAATAAACTTGGAGACTCTGGAGTGAAACTGGTGTCTGCGGCTCTGAGGAACCCGGACTGTAAAATACAGAGACTGCGGTAAGTCCCAGACTGGGAGAGATTGTGTTTACACTCACTGGGTGTCTGACACTGAACATTAATATGATCAGTAATTGTGTCACTGATAAACACTGGGGATTTGCACCGTCCCCTGTCTCTCTGTGTCCCTCACCCTCACTCTCTCTCATCTCCAGGCTGCACAGTGTCGGTCTCACAGATTCTGGAGCTGAGGATCTCGTCTCCGCTCTCAGTACAAACCACACAGTGACGGTGCTGCGGCTGTCAGGCAACTCCCTCACAGACCGATGTGTCCCCGCTCTCCGCCGCCTCATACTGACCCTCCCGAGACTGGAGCGGATCAGGTGAGTGTTTGTGTTAATGTTTAATGTGATCAAATATCAGGGATCATCCATCCATCCGCGGGCTTCTTTCTCCTGTGATTTGTTCTGTAAGTGTTGTTGAAATATTAACCCCAGTCCCTGTTATTGACACTGTTGTTTCATCTGTTTATTTCCTCTTTATTCCTCCACATATTTCAGCCTGAGGGGGAATAAGTTCAGTGCAGACGGACAGAACCAGCTGAAGAGTCTGCAGGGAACCAGACGCGGACTGAGTGTGGACGTGTGAACATCTCTGGGTGTAACGTCACCGCCTGGGACTGGAATATTGTTGGCCGATTCCCTGCCCCTCCCCTTTAAACGGCCGCCCATCCTCCCCTTTAAACCCCGACGTTTCCGGGCCGGCCGGGCGGTGATGTCAGAGGCGGCGCTGCCCGCTGTCACGTGACCCGGGTACGTGTCGCTGCTGATGCGACCAGGCCAGTGCTGCCCCCAGTGGGGAACGGGGTAATTACAGCCGGACCTGCAGGATCCTGGATGTGACTTTATCATCAGTGGCCCCCGCTCCTGCTGTGGATTAATGGTGACAACAGCAACAACAGCACCCTACTTGATGCTGTCTACCTACCGGCGCACACGTTGCCGTGCCTGCTTGCCTGCCTGCCACTTGTACTGCTCCTTGCTGCTGTTCATGTTGTCACTTGCGGGCGGAGCACCAAGGCAAATTTCTTGTATGTGAATACTTGGCCAATAAACTTATTCATTCATTGTTCAAACTGTTCATTCACACAGCAATGTCTGCTACTGCTTTACCGTCTGTAAATGAAACGTAAATGGTTTATTATAGTTTAATATTTGTAAAGTTTCTTCATGTCACGTTGCTAATATTTGCTGAAATCAACAAACATTTGCCAATTCCAGATTTCCTGTCGGATTGTTGATGATTTGAGCAGAAATAGGTGACTTTCACACCTGTATCCAGTCTTTATTCATTCCATTCTCCCCCTCCACTCCCAGACCTTTCTCCGCCACTTTCTCTATCAGTTTACCCTCCCGTATTCTTCCCTTCTTCTTCCTTATCCTGATCAACCATCAGTCTCCTCCACCCTGCCCTCGCTCCTGCCCCCTGCCTCGTATCCCCCCGCCTGCCTCCCCATCCCACTCCCCCACCTGCTCCCATCCTGCCCCCGCTCCTGCACCCTGCCTCGTATCCCTCCCCCCCCGCCTGCTCCCCATCCCACTCCCTCTCCTGCTCCCATCCTGCCCCCGCTCCTGCATCCACCCCTCTTATTCCACCGTACTCCCACCTCCTTCTTGCTCCTCCTGCTCTCATCACCACCTCCCCTGCTTTCCCCTTCCTGGTTCCTTCTTTCCCCCCCCAACTCCTGATCCACCTCCTCGTCACCGCAGCCCCCCTAGGGCTCACCCCCTCCCCTGCTCTGCCTACGTGCTACCCCCTCATGTTACCCCCTCCTCGCCTGCATTCTGTCTCCCTCTCCTTCCCACCCTCCTTCCCCCACTCCTCCCCCTCCACCCCCTCCTCCTTCCCCCACTCCTCCCCCTCCACCCCCTCCTCCTTCCCCCACTCCTCGCCCTCCACCCCCTCCTCCTTCCCACACTCTCCCCCTCACACTCTCTCCCTCTCTCCTTTAATGGTCCCACCTATAATTAGCGGATTGTGCCACACTTAGAGCTTGGGAAGATGAGCTGATCCTAAAAAAATGTAAAGACAGATGGGAGGAAAACCTATATATACACAACTGTTCGATCAACGTTAGACATTCGTTAATTCAATTTAAAATACTGCACAGACTCTATTATTCAAAGTCTAAACTGAATAAGATATTTCCAATGCATCTCCCATTTGCTGTAAATGTCTTCTTCAGGAAGCAACTATAACCCATTCCTTTGTCTCTTGTATAAAGTTACATAACTTCTGGAGAGGAATTTATGAAAACATTTCAAAAACACTGAAGATAAAATTGGACCCCCACACGGAACTGATCAATCTGGGGACTTCAGAAGCCTGTTCTGAGCTATCACTATTTCAAAGATGTTTCCTTCATTATGGCCTGAGAACGGCAAAAAAACGAATACTTCAATTT
>JAWMAR010000563.1:652774-678791 GCA_036785375.1 Leucoraja ocellata
CCCCCCTACTTCCGCCTCCTACCGACACCTCCCTCTTCCAAGGGTTTGTTTGAAAGCGGAGTGGCAGCAGCGGGCTGCTAACAGGCCGGGTGGGTGCAGGAGGAGGAGGAGGAGATGGAGGAGGAGGAGATGATGAAACCGCCGCTGCTGCCGCTGCTGCTGCTGTGCTCTGGCCCTTCGTCACGCAACACTTAGCATCTTTCCCACAACCGTCGTCGACACAAAACGTCACGCTGCCGGCCGGATCCGTGGAGTTACTCCAGTTTTTTTGTGTCTATCTACGGTATAAACCAAGTTGCCAAGCCGGGCAAAATGATTCGCCATTTAGGTTGCCCGGCGGGACTTTGGGTGGTCAATGGCACCCGGGCAACCGTTAATTTCGAGCCCTGATATCCCTCCAATCCCAGCATATCCATGTACCTTTCCAAAAGCCTCTTAAACACCACTATTATATCTGCTTCCATCACCAGCCCTGGCAGTGTGTTCCAGGCACCCACCACTCTGTGGAATAAAAATCTTTCCCCGCACCTCCTTTAAACTTGTCTCTTTTTTACCTTAAAGTTATACCCTCCGGTCGTTGAAATTTCCACCTTTAAGAAAGCGTTTCTAAGTGACACCAGTGATATTTTAAACATTGAAATATTTTACTGTTCACTTAAGCTACCTCTTATTCATCCCACTGACTAACGCATGAGAAACTGGTTCAAGCATTAAGGAGATATCTTCCAGGAGATTATCAGTGACACATTGCATTACATATTGTAAACAATAGATTATTACAAAACTTTTTTATACTGTTGGATTAATTTCAGGAAAATTACTTTTCCTAACGTGCTGCTTTCAGCTAACTTCCTGTTCAGAGCAGATAAAATAGAGCGGTACTAACTACAGAGACCCCGGGTTCGATCCTGACTACGGGTGCTGTCTGTAGGGAGTTTGTACGTTCTCCCCGTGACCTTGGTCAAAGGCTTGGATAGAGTGGATGTGGAGAGGATGTTTCCACAAGTGGGAGAGTTTAGGACTAGAGGTCATAGCCTTAACATTACAGGATGTTCCATGAGGATAGAGATGAGAAGAAATGTATTTAGCCAGTGGGTGGTGAATCTGTGCAATTCTTTGCCACAGACGGAGGCCAAGTCAGTGAACATTTTTAAAGCAGAGACAGATTCATGAATAGTACGGGTGTCAGGGTTATGGGGAAAAGGCAGGAGAATGAGGTTAGGAGGGAGAGATCAGCCATGATTGAATGGCAGAGTAAACTTGATGGGCCGAATTGACCTAATTCTTCTCCTATCACTTATGACCTGCATGTGATTCCCCCGAGATCTTCGGTTTCCTACAGGTTTGTAGGTAAATTGGCTTGATATAAGTGTAAATTGTCCCATGTGTGTGTGAGATAGTGTTAGTGTGCGGGATCGCTGGTCGGCATGGACTCGGTGGGCTGAAGGGCCTGTTTCCGCGCTGTATCTCTAAACTAAACTAAAATGGAGTCCCATCCCGAGTAGGCAGAACCTTCCCATTGAAACACTTACTAGTTACTTGAATCCCAGTAGATTACGACACCACGCATCTGATCTCCTTTGATTCGTTGTTGGCCGGTCACATCAAAATGAACGTGTAAAGCAAAGAACCGCAGATGCTGAAAATCTGAAATAAAAATTGAAGAAAATTCAAAAAACATTCTTAACTTCCATCTAGGGTCCAGACTCTTTGAAGTTGTGATTCGCAGCTTGAAACTTTTCACAGAAAGAAGGCAAGCAAGCAGTCCTTGCAAATGCAAATATCCTCCATTTTGTGACATTCTCTAATTTGGCCAATAATAACAGAACAAGGAACTGCAGACCAGATTATACTAACAGAACAACAAAATGGACGTGGGTGAGATTAAACGCACCCAGAGGGTGGTTGCAATCTGGGACACGCTGCCTGAGGAGATGGTGGAGGCTTGAACTTTCCCTGCAGCTGCAGGAGATGCTCCTCTGCAGGATATACTTTACTGCAGGAGGAGCTTCAATGCAGGAACCTGCTCCACTGCAGCATCTGCTCCCCTGCAGCATCTGGTCCATTGTAACAGCAGCAGCTCAATTGTAATGCCTTATTTTCAATGCCACGTGTGATGAAATGAGCACACCCAGCAGACGTGTGATTAGTCCCAGATTATTGGCAGCAGGATATGTACAGTTTGCTTTAATTACTATTTCAATAGACAATAGGTACAGGAGTAGGCCATTTGGCCCTTCGAGCCAGCACCGCCATTCAATGTGATCATGGCTGATCATCCCCATCAGTACCCTGTTCATGCCTTCTCCCCATATCCCCTTACTCCGCTATTTTTTAAAGCCCCATCTAGCTCTCTCTTGAAAGCATCCAGAGAACCTGCCTCCATCGCCTCTGAGGCAGAGAATTCCACAGACTCACAACTCTGTGAGAAAAAGTGTTTCCTCATCTCCGTTCTAAATGGCTTACTCCTTATTCTTAAACTGTGGCCCCTGGTTCTGGACTCCCCAAACTTCGGGAACATGTTTCCTGCCTCTAGTGTGTCCAAGCCCTTAGCAATCTTATATGTTTCAATGAGATAGCCTCTCATCCTTCTAAACTCCAGAGTGTACAAGCCCAGCTGCTCCATTCTCTCAGCATATGACAGTCCCGCTATCCTGAGAATTAACCTCATAAACCTACGCTGCACTCCCTCAATAGAAAGAATGCCCTTCCTCAAATTAGGGGACTAAAACTGCACACAATACTCCAGGTATGGTCTCACATTTACTTGCATTAAACTTCATCTGCCATGCATCTGCCTACTCCCCCAACCTGTCCAAGTCACCCTGCATTCTCATAGCATCCTCCTCACAGTTCATGCTGCCAACCAGCTTTGTGTCATCTGCAAATTTGCTGTTACTTTGAATCCCTTCATCCAAATAATTAATGTATATTGTAAATATCTGCGGTCCCAGCACCGAGCCTTGCGGTACCCACTAGTCACTGCCTGCTTTCCTGAAAGGGACCCGTTAAACCCTACTCTTTGTTTCCTGTCTGCCAACCACTTCTCTATCCATGTCAGCACTCTACCCCCAATACCATGTGCCCTAATTTTGCCCACTAATCTCCCATGTGGGACCTTATCAAATGCTTTCTGAAAATATAGGTACACTACATCCTCTGGCTCACCCTCGTCTATGTTCCTAGTTACACCTTCAAAAGATTTCAGAAGATTAGTCAAGCATGATTTCCCCTTCGTAAATCCATGCTGACTCGGACTGATCCTGTTACTGCTATCCAAATGTGTGGCTATCTCATCTTTTATAATTGACTCCAGCATCTTCCCCACTGGTCTACAATTCCCCGTTTTATCTCACCTGCTTTCTTAAAAAGTGGGATAACATTAGCTACCCTCCAATCCACAGGAACTGATCCTGAGTCTAATAATAATAATAATACATTTTATTATGGGCGCCTTTCAAGAGTCTCAAGGACACCTTACAAACATTTAGCAAGTAGAGCAAAAACATGTAAGGGGAATGAAATAAATAGTAGAGACATGACTAGTACACAAAGTAATGACATAATTCAATACAAAACACAATATGAGGCAATTCAAGCACAGATGAAAAGGAGGGGGACGTGGGCTAAGGATAGGCAGAGGTGAAGAGATGGGTCTTGAGGCGGGACTGGAAGATGGTGAGGGACACGGAATTGCGGATCAGTTGGGGGAGGGAGTTCCAGAGCCTGGGAGCTGCCCTGGAGAAGGCTCTGTCCCCAAACTGCGGAGGTTGGACTTGTGGATGGAGAGGAGACCGGCTGATGTGGATCTGAGGGACCGTGAGGGTTGGTAGGGGGAGAGGAGGTCAGTGAGATATGGGGGGGGGGCAGATGTTGGAGGGATTTGTAGGTGAGGATCAGGATTTTGTAGGTGATCCGGTGGGAGATGGGAAGCCAGTGAAGTTGTTTGAGGACTGGAGTGATGTGATGCCAGGATTTGGTGTGGGTGATGAGTCGGGCGGCTGCGTTCTGGACCAGTTGGAGTCGGTTGATGTAGGTGGAGCTGATGCCAAGGAGAAGTGAGTTGCAATAGTCCAGTCGGGAGGAGATGAAGGCATGGATGAGTCTTTCAGCAGCGGCGGTGTGAGAGAGGGTCTGAGTTTGGCGATGTTGCGGAGATGAAAGAAGGAGGTTTTAATGACATGGCGGATGTGAGGCTCAAGGGAGAGGTGGAATTAAAGATCACGCCAAGGTTGCGGGCCTGGGGAGATGGGGAGACAGTGTGCCGTCGATGGTGAGAGTGGGGTTATTGATTTTGCTGAGTGTAGATTATAGAACATTGGAAAATTATCACCAATGCATCCACGATTTCTAGAGCCACTTCCTTAAGAACCCTGGGATGCAGACCATCATCCCCTGGGGATTTATCAGCCTTCAGTCCCATCAGTCTATCCAACACCATTTCCTGCCTAATGTGGATTTCCTTCAGTTCCTCTGTCACCCCGATCCTCTGGCCACTACTATATCAGGGAGATTGTTTGTGTCCTCCTTAGTGAAGACAGATCCAAAGTACCTGTTCAACTCCTCTGCCATTTTCTTGTTCCCCATAATAAATTCAACTTTTTCGGTCTTCAAGGGTCCAACTTTGGTCTGAACTAATGTTTTCCTCTTCACATACCTAAAGAAGCTTTTACTATCCTGCTTTATATTCTTGGCTAGCTTACCTTCGTACATCAACGTTTCTCCCCGTATTGTCTTTTTGGTTATCTTCTGTTGTTCTTTAAACATTACCCAATCCTCTTGCTTCCCGCTCATCTTTGCTACGTTGTACTTCTTTGCTTTAATTTTTATACTGTCCCTGACGTCCCTTGTCAGCCACGATCGCCCCTTACTCCCCTTGGAATCTTTCTTCCTCCTAGGAATGAACTGATCCTGCACCTTCTGTATTATTCCTAGAAACACCTGCCATTGTTGTTCCACTGTCATCCCTGCTAGAGTATCTTTCCAGTCAACATTGGCCAGCTCCTCCCACATGGCCCCTTGGTCCCCTTTATTCAACTGCAACACTGACACCTCTGATCTACCCTTCTCCCTCTCCAATTGTAGATTAAACCTGAATATTTTTATAGTCACTGCCTCCTAACGGCTCATTAACCTCGAGATCCTTTATTAAATCCAGTTCATTACATAACACTAAACCCAGAATTGCCTTCCTCCCTGGTAGGCTCCAATACAAGCTGTTCAAAGAATCCATCACAAAGGTACTCTACAAAGTCCCTTTCTTGGGGTCCAGTACCAACCAGATTTTCCCAGTCTACCTGCATGTTGAAATCTCCCATAACAACCACAGCATTACTTTTGCTACATGTTGATTTCAACTCCTGACTCCTTTGTCCAGGCTACTGTTTGGGGGCCTGTAGATTAGTCCCATTAGGGTTTTTTTACCCTTACAATTCCTTAGTTCTATCAATACTAGAAACATAGAAAACAGGTGCAGGAGAGGCCATTCGGCCCTTCGAACCAACACCGCCAATCATTGTGATCATGGCTGATCATCCCCTATCAATGATCCGTGCCTGCCTTCTCCCCATATCCCTTGACTGCACTAGCCCCTAGAGCTCTATCTAACTCTCTCTAAAAATCCATCCAGTGACTTGGCCTCCACTGCCCTCTGTGGCAGGGAATTCCATAAATTCACAACTCTCTTTTTCTCACCTCAGTCTTAAATGACTTCCCCTTTATTCTAAGACTGTGGCCCCTGGTTCTGGACTCACCCAACATTGGGAAAAAATTTTCCTGCATCCAGCTTGTCCAGTCCTTTTATAATTTGATATGTTCTATTAGATCCCCTCATCCTTCTAAACTCCAGTGAATACAAGCCTAGTCTTTCAATCTTTCCTCATATGACAGTCCCGCCATCCCAGGGATCAATCTTGTGAACCTACGCTGCACTGCATCAATCACAAGGATGTTCTTCCTCAAATTAGGAGACCAAAACTGTACACAATACTCCAGATGTGGTCTCACCAGAGCCCTATACAACTGCAGAAGAACCTCTTTACTCCTATACTGAAATCCTCTTGTTATGAAGGCCAACATTCCATTAGCTTTCTTCACTGCCTGCTGTACCTGCACGCCAACTTTCAGTGACCGGTGTACAAGGACACCCAGGTCTCGCTGCACCTCCCCCTTACCTAACCTAACCCCATTGAGATAATAATCAGCCCCTTGTTTTTGCCGCCAAAGTGAATAACCTCACATTTATCTATATTATACTGCATCTGCCATGCATCTGCCCACTCAACCTGTCCAGTTCACCCTGCAACCTCCTAACATCCTCTTCACAGTTCACTCTGCCACCCAGCTTTGTGTCATCCGCAAACTTGCTAGTGTGGCTCCTAATTCCCTCTTCCAATCATTAATATATATGGTAAACAGTTGGGGCCCCAACACCGAGCCTTGCGGCACTCCACTCGCCACTGCTGCCATTCTGAAAAGGACCCGTTCACTCCTACTCTTTGCTTCTGGTCTGCCAACCAATTTTCTATCCATGCCAACACCTACCCCCAATACCATGTGCTCTAATTTTCGTCACCAGTCTCCCGTGCGGGTCCTTATCAAAAGCTTTCTGAAAGTCTAGTTACACTACATCCACTGGCACCTCTTCATCCATTTTAAGTGTCACATCGTCAAAAAATTCCAGAAGATTAGTCAAGCATGATTTCCCTTTCATAAATCCATGTTGACTTGGACTAATCCTTTTACTAGTATCCAAATGCCCCATTATTACCTCTTTAATAATTGACTCCAGCACCCAGCTTTGTGTCATCCGCAATCAGCCATGATCATATTGAATCATGGGGCAGGCTCGAAGGGCCGAATGGCCTACCCTGCACCTATTTTCTATGTTTCTGTAGATAAATGTGAGGTTATCCACTTTGGAAACTGTGAAAATAACTTTGGCTCAACGTCTCCAGTATGAAATTTGCACTTTTTCTATATTGCACCCTTTTTAAAATACCTCAAAGTTTTTTGCTACATTTTGGCATACTGTGAATATTTTAATATTTTAAATAATGTATGTCTATTGTCTATCTTTATTGGTATGTTGTCTGTCTGTGTTTTTAATATTACTTACACATTTGGAGTATGGGGAAACGTAATTTCAATCCTCTGTGTAACTACTGTTGCATAATTGAATTGACAATAAAGTTTACTTTGACTTTGGCGGCAAAAACAAGGGGGCAGATTATTATCTCAATGGGGTTAGGTAAGGGGCAGGTGTAGCGAGACCTGGGCGTACTTGTACACTGGTCACTGAAAGTTGGCTTACAGGTACAGCAGGCACAGTGTTGGTCTCCTATCCTGACCACACACTCATCTCCCTGCTACCTTCAGGTAGACGGTACAGGAGCCTGAAGACTGCAACAACCAGGTTCAGGAATAGCTACTTCCCCACTGCCATCAGGCTATTAAATCTGGCTTGGACAAAACTCTGATTATTAATAACCACTTTCTGTTATTTGCACCTTACCAGTTTATTTATTCATGTGTGTATATATTTATATCATGGTATATGGACACATTTATCTGTTTTGTAGTAAATGCCTACTATTTTCTGTGTGCTGAAGCAAAGCAAGAATTTAATTGTCCTATACAGGGACACATGACAATAAACTCACTTGAACTTGAACTTGTGTACAGTTTTGGTCTCCTAATTTGAGGAAGGACATACTTGTGATTGAGGCAGCGTAGGTTCACGAGATTGATCCCTGGGATGGCGGGACTGTCATATAGGAAAGATTGAAAAGGCTAGGCTTGTATTCACTGGAGTTTAGAAGGATGACAGGGGATCTTATAGAAACATATAAAATCACAAAAGGACTGGACAAACTAGATGCAGGATAAATGTTCCCAATGTTGGGTGAGTCCAGAACCAGGGGCCACAGCCTTAGAATAAAGGGTAGGTCATTTAAGACTGAGGTGAGAAAAAACGTTGTCAATTTATGGAATTCCCTGCCACAGAGGGCAGTGGAGGCCAAGTCACTGGATAGATTTTAAGAGAGAGTTGGATAGAGCTCTAGGGGCTAGTGGAGTCAGGGGATATGGGGAGAAGGCAGGCACGGGTTATTGATAGGGGACGATCAGCCATGATCACAATGAATGGCGGTGCTGGCTCGAAGGGCCGAATGGCCTCCTCCTGCACCCATTTTCTATGTTCCCATGTAAAATGAAACAAAAAAGCACCTCGGCCCACGGTCTCTTGGTTTCAGTGTAAATTGTCCCTAGTGTGTGTGAGATTGTGTTAGTGTGCGGGGATCGTTGGTCAGTGTGGACTCGGTGTGCTGAAGGGCCTATTTCAGCGCTGTATCTCTAAACTAAACTAAAATGGAGTCCCATCCCAAGTAGGTAGAACCTTCTCATTGAAACACTTACTAGTTACTTGAATCCCAGTAGATTACGACACCACGCATCTGATCTCCTTTGATTCGTTGTTGGCCGGTCACATCAAAATGAACGTGTAAAGCAAAGAACCGCAGATGCTGAAAATCTGAAATAAAAATTGAAGAAAATTCAAAAAACATTCACAGGTTCGACAGCATTTGTGGAGAAATAAACCATTCAGTTTCAGATCAGAGACCCTTCACCAGTAGGAAATGCTATATTTAAGAGGGAGTTAGATCTGGCCCTTGTGGCTAAAGGGATCAGGGGGTATGGAGAGAAGGCAGGTACAGGATACTGAGTTGGATGATCAGCCATGATCATATTGAATGGCGAATGGTGCAGGCTCGAAGGGCCGAATGGCCTACTCCTGCACCGATTTTCTATGAAACAGCACCAAAAACAAGCTGTTTTTCACTTGTAGAGAGGGATTGTGGTGGATTGGTGGAACAAAGGGGAGAATATCTCTGATGGGGCAAGAACAGATGAGGAAATGTAGTATTTGGAGTCAGCAATTAGAATAAGATGATGGAACAAGGAACTGCAGACCAGACTATACTAACAGAACAATAAAACAGACGTGGATGAGGTTGCAATCTGGGACACACTGCCTGAGGAGATGGTGGAGGCTTGAACTTTCCCTGCAGCTGCAGATGCTCCACTGCAGGAGATGCATCACTGCAGCAGCAGCTCCACTGCAAGGTACAGCTGCATTATAGGAGATGCATCACTGCAGCAGCAGCTCCACTGCAAGGAACAACTGCATTATAGGAGATGCATCACTGCAGCAGCAGCTCCACTGCAAGGAACAGCTGCATTATAGGAGATGCATCACTGCAGCAGCAGCTCCACTGCAAGGAACAGCTGCATTATAGGAGATGCATCACTGCAGCAGCAGCTCCACTGCAAGGTACAACTGCATTATAGGAGATGCATCACTGCAGCAGCAGCTCCACTGCAAGGTACAACTGCATTGCAGGAGATGCATCACTGCAGCAGCAGCTCCACTGCAAGGTTCAGCTGCATTATAGGAGATGCATCACTGCAGCAGCAGCTCCACTGCAAGGAACAGCTGCATTATAGGAGATGCATCACTGCAGCAGCAGCTCCACTGCAAGGAACAACTGCATTATAGGAGATGCATCACTGCAGCAGCAGCTCCACTGCAAGGAACAGCTGCATTATAGGAGATGCATCACTGCAGCAGCAGCTCCACTGCAAGGAACAGCTGCATTATAGGAGATGCATCACTGCAGCAGCAGCTCCACTGCAAGGTTCAGCTGCATTATAGGAGATGCATCACTGCAGCAGCAGCTCCACTGCAAGGAACAACTGCATTATAGGAGATGCATCACTGCAGCAGCATTTCCACTGCAAGGTACAACTGCATTATAGGAGATGCATCACTGCAGCAGCAGCTCCACTGCATGGTACAACTGCATTGCAGGTGATGCATCACTGCAGCAGCAGCTCCACTGCAAGGTACAACTGCATTGCAGGAGATGCATCACTGCAGCAGCAGCTCCACTGCAAGGAACAACTGCATTATAGGAGATGCATCACTGCAGCAGCAGCTCCACTGCAAGGAACAGCTGCATTATAGGAGATGCATCACTGCAGCAGCAGCTCCACTGCAAGGAACAGCTGCATTATAGGAGATGCATCACTGCAGCAGCAGCTCCACTGCAAGGTACAACTGCATTATAGGAGATGCATCACTGCAGCAGCAGCTCCACTGCAAGGTACAACTGCATTGCAGGAGATGCATCACTGCAGCAGCAGCTCCACTGCAAGGTTCAGCTGCATTATAGGAGATGCATCACTGCAGCAGCAGCTCCACTGCAAGGAACAGCTGCATTATAGGAGATGCATCACTGCAGCAGCAGCTCCACTGCAAGGAACAACTGCATTATAGGAGATGCATCACTGCAGCAGCAGCTCCACTGCAAGGAACAGCTGCATTATAGGAGATGCATCACTGCAGCAGCAGCTCCACTGCAAGGAACAGCTGCATTATAGGAGATGCATCACTGCAGCAGCAGCTCCACTGCAAGGTTCAGCTGCATTATAGGAGATGCATCACTGCAGCAGCAGCTCCACTGCAAGGAACAACTGCATTATAGGAGATGCATCACTGCAGCAGCATTTCCACTGCAAGGTACTACTGCATTATAGGAGATGCATCACTGCAGCAGCAGCTCCACTGCATGGTACAACTGCATTGCAGGTGATGCATCACTGCAGCAGCAGCTCCACTGCAAGGTACAACTGCATTGCAGGAGATGCATCACTGCAGCAGCAGCTCCACTGCAAGGTACAACTGCATTGCAGGAGATGCATCACTGCAGCAGCAGCTCCACTGCAAGGTACAACTGCATTGCAGGAGATGCATCACTGCAGCAGCAGCTCCACTGCAAGGAACAGCTGCATTATAGGAGATGCATCACTGCAGCAGCAGCTCCACTGCAAGGTTCAGCTGCATTATAGGAGATGCATCACTGCAGCAGCAGCTCCACTGCAAGGAACAGCTGCATTATAGGAGATGCATCACTGCAGCAGCAGCTCCACTGCAAGGAACAACTGCATTATAGGAGATGCATCACTGCAGCAGCAGCTCCACTGCAAGGAACAGCTGCATTATAGGAGATGCATCACTGCAGCAGCAGCTCCACTGCAAGGAACAGCTGCATTATAGGAGATGCATCACTGCAGCAGCAGCTCCACTGCAAGGTACAACTGCATTGCAGGAGATGCATCACTGCAGCAGCAGCTCCACTGCAAGGAACAGCTGCATTATAGGAGATGCATCACTGCAGCAGCAGCTCCACTGCAAGGTTCAGCTGCATTATAGGAGATGCATCACTGCAGCAACAGCTCCACTGCAAGGAACAGCTGCATTATAGGAGATGCATCACTGCAGCAGCAGCTCCACTGCAAGGAACAGCTGCATTATAGGAGATGCATCACTGCAGCAGCAGCTCCACTGCAAGGTTCAGCTGCATTATAGGAGATGCATCACTGCAGCAGCAGCTCCACTGCAAGGTACAACTGCATTGCAGGAGATGCATCACTGCAGCAGCAGCTCCACTGCAAGGTACAACTGCATTATAGGAGATGCATCACTGCAGCAGCAGCTCCACTGCAAGGTACAACTGCATTGCAGGAGATGCATCACTGCAGCAACAGCTCCACTGCAAGGTACAACTGCATTGCAGGAGATGCATCACTGCAGCAACAGCTCCACTGCAAGGTTCAGCTGCATTATAGGAGATGCATCACTGCAGCAGCAGCTCCACTGCAAGGTACAACTGCATTGCAGGAGATGCATCACTGCAGCAGCAGCTCCACTGCAAGGTACAGCTGCATTGCAGGAGATACATCACTGCAGCAGCAGCTCCACTGCAAGGTACAACTGCATTGCAGGAGATGCATCACTGCAGCAGCAGCTCCACTGCGAGGTACAACTGCATTATAGGAGATGCATCACTGCAGCAGCAGCTCCACTGCAAGGTACAACTGCATTACAGGAGATGCATCACTGCAGCAGCAGCTCCACTGCAAGGTACAACTGCATTGCAGGAGATGCATCACTGCAGCAGCAGCTCCACTGCAAGGAACAACTGCATTGCAGGAGATGCATCACTGCAGCAGCAGCTCCACTGCGAGGTACAACTGCATTGCAGGAGATGCATCACTGCAGCAGCAGCTCCACTGCAAGGTACAACTGCATTGCAGGAGATGCATCACTGCAGCAGCAGCTCCACTGCAAGGAACAACTGCATTGCAGGAGATGCATCACTGCAGCAGCAGCTCCACTGCAAGGTACAACTGCATTGCAGGAGATGCATCACTGCAGCAGCAGCTCCACTGCAAGGTACAACTGCATTATAGGAGATGCATCACTGCAGCAGCTGAGCCCTCGGCGGGAAAAGGCGCCAAAAGCCGCCGAGAGCTCGAGCTGTTCTCGCCGTCCCGCCGCCGGGGGGAGGGGCCGTGCGCGGAGAGCGGCGCATGCGCACTGTCGGAGGCAACGCGGGGGAGGGGGGAGACCAGCGCGCGCTGGCGCTGACGTTGACGTCTCCCCAAGCCCCGCCCCCTGCACCCGCGGCGGCCGTAGCCCCTCCCCCTCCGCGGCGCGGCGGCGGGAAAGTGAGGATGGGGGGGAGACTGGCGGGCTCGAGCTGTTGACGTCACCCACGCTCACGTGACGGGGGGAGGGAGGGGGAGGGGCTATAAATGGCGGGAGACCCGACCTGTCATTCTTTAGGTTCCCCAATAAAAGCCAAAGGTGAGAAAATATTTTTATTATTTTCAGTCGATATTCTGTCGTGAAAATGTTATTTTCTGTTCTCCCATCAACGGCCATTGGGAAACTGGGTTTGTCGGTACATTAGAAAGTTATTAGACTTATTTTAATAGTTCTTTACTTACCATAATAATAAAGACAATTTTAACACTTCTGTACGTTTTAGGTTTTGTTCTTGTAAGGGATTAGTCTCCACAATATGGCCCGCGGACACATTAGGTCCAGTGACCAGGAGATTTCTCGAGCTCAGATTCAAGTCCGAGAATGGGCGGCTGTTACCCCTTATATTCCTCGAATTGTCAAGACATCACAAGCAAAGATCACAAGCCCGCCGTGAAGAAGGGTGCAATCAAATATTATACAACTCTGCTCTATCATCTTTTGGGTGCAATGGTGGGTCGGGGGGTTCGGTGGCGGCGGCCGCAATCAAAGATACGAGAGGAGCTCTGCTCTATAATCTTTGGTCGGAATGGGACGGCTGCGCGTTATAATGTGGTATCGTTCCACTCTCCCTCCCCCCCTTCTCCCTCTCCCCTTCTCCCTCCCCCCTTCTCCCTCTCCCCCCTTCTCCCTCTCTTCTCTCTCTCTCTCTCTCTCTCTCTCCCCCTCTCTTCGCGATCTCCCTCCCTTCCCTCTCTCCCTCCCTTCCATCTCTCCCTCCCTTACCTCTTCGTGAGAGTTGGCAGCTCTGCTATGCCTTGGGTCCAAAAGAGGATACAAAGAAAATACTTAATGGTCTTTGTAAGAAGATTTTAATAAGCTCTTCTACATTTAAGGTAAATTGACATAGAAACATAGAAATTAGGTGCAGGAGTAGGCCATTCGGCCCTTCGAGCCTGCACCGCCATTTAATATGATCATGGCTGATCATCCAACTCAGTATCCTGTACCTGCCTTCTCTCCATACCCCCTGATCTCTTTAGCCACAAGGGCCACATCTAACTCCCTCTTAAATATAGCCAATGAACTGGCCTCAACTACCCTCTGTGGCAGGGAGTTCCAGAGATTCACCACTCTATGTGTGTAAAAAGGTTCTTCTCATCTCTGTTTTAAAGGATTTCCCCCTTATCCTTAAGCTGTGACCCCTTGTCCTGGACTTCCCCAACATCGGGAGCAATCTTCCTGCATCTAGCCTGTCCAACCCCTTAAGAATTTTGTAAGTTTCTATAAGATCCCCTCTCAATCTCATAAATTCTAGAGAGTATAAACCAAGTCTATCCAGTCTTTCTTCATAAGACAGCCCTGACATCCCAGGAATCAGTCTGGTGAACCGTCACTGCACTCCCTCTATGGCAATAATGTCCTTCCTCAGATTTGGAGACCAAAACTGTACGCAATACTCCAGGTGTGGTCTCACCAAGACCCTGTACAACTGCAGTAGAACCTCCCTGCTCCTATACTCAAATCCTTTTGCAATGAAAGCTAACATACCATTCGCTTTCTTTACTGCCTGCTGCACCTGCATGCCTACCTTCAATGACTGGTGTACCATGACACCCAGGTCTCGCTGCATCTCCCCCTTTCCCAATCGGCCACCATTTAGATAATAGTCTGCTTTCCCGTTTTTGCCACCAAAATGGATAACCTCACATTTATCCACATTATACTGCATCTGCCAAACATTTGCCCACTCACCCAGCCTATCCAAGTCACCCTGCAGTCTCCTAGCATCCACCTCACAGCTAACACTGCCCCCCAGTTTAGTGTCATCCGCAAATTTGGAGATATTGCCTTCAATTCCCTGGTTCAGATCATTAATATATATTGTAAATAGCTGGGGTCCCAGCACTGAGCCTTGGGGTACCCCACTAGTCACTGCCTGCCATTGTGAAAAGGACCTGTTTACTCCTACTCTTTGCTTCCTGTTTGCCAGCCAGTTCTCTATCCACATCAATACTGAACCCCCCATGCCGTGTGCTTTAAGTTTGTATACTAATCTCTTATGTGGGACCTTGTCGAAAGCCTTCTGGAAGTCCAGATACACCACATCCACTGGTTCTCCCCTATCCACGCTACTAGTTACATCCTCGAAAAATTCTATAAGATTCGTCAGACATGATTTACCTTTCGTAAATCCATGCTGACTTTGTCCAATGATTTCACCACTTTCCAAATGTGCTGCTATCCCATCTTTAATAACTGACTCTAGCAGTTTCCCCACTACCGATGTTAGACTAACTGGTCTGTAATTCCCCATTTTCTCTCTCCCTCCCTTCTTAAAAAGTGGGGTTACGTTTGCTACCCGCCAATCTTCAGGAACTACTCCAGAATCTAAAGAGTTTTGAAAGATTATTACTAATGCATCCACTATTTCTGGAGCTACTTCCTTAAGTACTCTGGGATGCAGCCTATCTGGCCCTGGGGATTTATCGGCCTTTAATCCATTCAATTTACCCAACACCACTTCCCGGCTAACCTGGATTGCACTCAATTCCTCCAACTCCTTAGACCTGCGGGCCCCTGCTATTTCCGGCAGATTATTTATGTCTTCCTTAGTGAAGACGGAACGAAAGTAGTTATTCAATTGGTCCGCCATATCCTGGTTCCCCATGATCAACTCCCCTGTTTCTGACTGCAAGGGACTTCTGCACAGCATCTGCATCATGGCAGTATTATATTCTGAGTTACTTCTAAACAGATAACATCTTTTGTGGATCATTGAGCACTTTCAGTACAAAGTCCAGCCACTTTCAATGATGCCAACACCCTGATTAGTTCTTAATTTTGCATTTTCTGTTTCAGTTTGTGAAGCCTGCGAGAATTTTTTTACTGAATAATGCCCACCAGTCTTGATGAAGGACACTCGTTAATTCCAATCACCCAGATAGACCACGTTTAACTTTTCCGGAGGGTCTCAGCATTCCCACGTCCAAAATTCGTAAAGCTGGTCTTGGCGTCTGGAATGAAGGGAAGGTTATTCCCAGGGGCATTCATTTTGGACTCTATGAAGGAGAGGTTTCAAATGAAGAAGAAGCTGTTGTCAGTGGGTATTCATGGATGGTAAGTGACTACAATAATTAATCATAGAAAATACTCAGCAGGTTTGATAATATTTGTTGATGAAAGATCATCCTGAAATGTGAGCTGTGTTTTATCCTGCACAGATGCTGCCTGACTTGCTGGGTATCTCCTGAATGCTCTGTTTTTATTACAAATTGTTTGTAGTTGAATTATTTTGCAGTCTAATCAGTCATCAAGTCAAGATTCAAGAGAGTTTTATTGTCTTACTAGACTAAGTGGGACTCGTTGGATCCCATGTTCACACGGGAGGGCTGGTCCCCCAAAGCAATATTCCACCACTCACCTGTTCCCCCAACTCAACGACGGGATCGTTCTATAGCTGGGGGAGGGGATTTGTGGGGGTAGGGTAGGAGGTGTATGTGGGAGGGGCGGTGTGGGCCCCCGCTCACAGAACACAGTCCCCGCTCACAGAACACAGCCCCCGCTCACAGAACACAGTCCCCGACAGAACACAGCCCCCGCTCACAGAACACAGAACACAGTCCCCGCTCACAGAACACAGCCCCCGCTCACAGAACACAGCCCCCGCTCACAGAACACAGCCCCCGCTCACAGAACACAGCCCCCGCTCACAGAACACAGTCCCCGACAGAACACAGTCCCCGCTCACAGAACACAGCCCCCGCTCACAGAACACAGTCCCCGCTCACAGAACACAGTCCCCGCTCACAGAACACAGCCCCCGCTCACAGAACACAGTCCCCGCTCACAGAACACAGTCCCCGCTCACAGAACACAGTCACCGCTCACAGAACACAGTCCCCGCTCACAGAACACAGAACACAGTCCCCGCTCACAGAACACAGCCCCCGCTCACAGAACACAGTCCCCGCTCACAGAACACAGTCCCCGCTCACAGAACACAGTCCCCGCTCACAGAACACGGAACACAGTCCCCACTCACAGAACACAGAACACAGTCCCCGCTCACAGAACACAGTCCCCGCTCACAGAACACAGAACACAGTCCCCGCTCACAGAACACAGAACACAGTCCCCGCTCACAGAACACAGCCCCCGCTCACAGAACACAGTCCCCGCTCACAGAACACAGTCCCCGCTCACAGAACACAGCCCCCGCTCACAGAACACAGTCCCCGCTCACAGAACACAGTCCCCGACAGAACACAGTCCCCGCTCACAGAACACGGAACACAGTCCCCACTCACAGAACACAGAACACAGCCCCCGCTCACAGAACACAGTCCCCGCTCACAGAACACAGTCCCCGCTCACAGAACACAGAACACAGTCCCCACTGACAGAACACAGTCCCCGCTCACAGAACACAGCCCCGCTCACAGAACACAGTCCCCGCTCACAGAACACAGTCCCCGCTCACAGAACACAGTCCCCGCTCACAGAACACAGCCCCCGCTCACAGAACACAGTCCCCGCTCACAGAACACAGTCCCCGCTCACAGAACACAGAACACAGTCCCCGACAGAACACAGAACACAGTCCCGCTCACAGAACACAGAACACAGTCCCCGCTCACAGAACACAGCCCCCGCTCACAGAACACAGTCCCCGCTCACAGAACACAGTCCCCGCTCACAGAACACAGAACACAGCCCCCGCTCACAGAACACAGTCCCCGCTCACAGAACACAGTCCCCGCTCACAGAACACAGAACACAGCCCCCGCTCACAGAACACAGCCCCCACTCACAGAACACAGAACACAGTCCCCGCTCACAGAACACAGAACACAGTCCCCGCTCACAGAACACAGTCCCCGCTCACAGAACACAGAACACAGCCCCGCTCACAGAACACAGCCCCCACTCACAGAACACGGAACACAGTCCCCACTCACAGAACACAGAACACAGTCCCCGCTCACAGAACACAGTCCCCGCTCACAGAACACAGTCCCCGCTCACAGAACACAGTCCCCGCTCACAGAACACAGTCCCCGCTCACAGAACACAGAACACAGTCCCCGCTCACAGAACACAGAACACAGTCCCCGCTCACAGAACACAGTCCCCGCTCACAGAACACAGAACACAGTCCCCGCTCACAGAACACAGCCCCCGCTCACAGAACACAGAACACAGTCCCCGCTCACAGAACACAGCCCCTGCTCACAGAACACAGTCCCCGCTCACAGAACACAGTCCCCGCTCACAGAACACAGAACACAGTCCCCGCTCACAGAACACAGAACACAGCCCCTGCTCACAGAACACAGAACACAGTCCCCGCTCACAGAACACAGTCCCCGCTCACAGAACACAGTCCCCGCTCACAGAACACAGTCCCCGCTCACAGAACACAGAACACAGCCCCCGCTCACAGAACACAGTCCCCGCTCACAGAACACAGCCCCCGCTCACAGAACACAGTCCCCGCTCACAGAACACAGTCCCCGCTCACAGAACACAGCTCCCGCTCACAGAACACAGAACACAGTCCCCACTCACAGAACACAGCCCCCGCTCACAGAACACAGAACACAGTCCCCGCTCACAGAACACAGAACACAGTCCCCACTCACAGAACACAGTCCCCGCTCACAGAACACAGCCCCCGCTCACAGAACACAGAACACAGCCCCCACTCACAGAACACAGCCCCCGCTCACAGAACACAGTCCCCGCTCACAGAACACAGAACACAGTCCCCACTCACAGAACACAGTCCCCGCTCACAGAACACAGCCCCTGCTCACAGAACACAGTCCCCGCTCACAGAACACAGTCCCCGCTCACAGAACACAGTCCCCGCTCACAGAACACAGAACACAGTCCCCGCTCACAGAACACAGAACACAGTCCCCGCTCACAGAACACAGCCCCCGCTCACAGAACACAGCCCCCGCTCACAGAACACAGAACACAGTCCCCGCTCACAGAACACAGCCCCTGCTCACAGAACACAGTCCCCGCTCACAGAACACAGCCCCCACTCACAGAACACAGCCCCCGCTCACAGAACACAGTCCCCGCTCACAGAACACAGAACACAGTCCCCGCTCACAGAACACAGCCCCTGCTCACAGAACACAGTCCCCGCTCACAGAACACAGTCCCCGCTCACAGAACACAGTCCCCGCTCACAGAACACAGAACACAGTCCCCGCTCACAGAACACAGAACACAGCCCCTGCTCACAGAACCACAGAACACAGTCCCCGCTCACAGAACACAGTCCCCGCTCACAGAACACAGCCCCCGCTCACAGAACACAGTCCCCGCTCACAGAACACAGCCCCCGCTCACAGAACACAGTCCCCGCTCACAGAACACAGTCCCCGCTCACAGAACACAGAACACAGTCCCCGCTCACAGAACACAGAACACAGTCCCCGCTCACAGAACACAGTCCCCGCTCACAGAACACAGAACACAGTCCCCGCTCACAGAACACAGAACACAGCCCCTGCTCACAGAACACAGAACACAGTCCCCGCTCACAGAACACAGTCCCCGCTCACAGAACACAGCCCCCGCTCACAGAACACAGTCCCCGCTCACAGAACACAGCCCCCGCTCACAGAACACAGTCCCCGCTCACAGAACACAGTCCCCGCTCACAGAACACAGTCCCCGCTCACAGAACACAGTCCCCGCTCACAGAACACAGTCCCCGCTCACAGAACACAGCCCCCGCTCACAGAACACAGTCCCCGCTCACAGAACACAGCTCCCGCTCACAGAACACAGTCCCCGCTCACAGAACACAGTCCCCGCTCACAGAACACAGAACACAGTCCCCACTCACAGAACACAGTCCCCGCTCACAGAACACAGCCCCCGCTCACAGAACACAGAACACAGCCCCCACTCACAGAACACAGTCCCCGCTCACAGAACACAGAACACAGCCCCCACTCACAGAACACAGTCCCCGCTCACAGAACACAGAACACAGTCCCCACTCACAGAACACAGTCCCTGCTCACAGAACACAGTCCCCGCTCACAGAACACAGAACACAGTCCCCGCTCACAGAACACAGCCCCTGCTCACAGAACACAGTCCCCGCTCACAGAACACAGTCCCCGCTCACAGAACACAGTCCCCGCTCACAGAACACAGAACACAGTCCCCGCTCACAGAACACAGAACACAGTCCCCGCTCACAGAACACAGCCCCCGCTCACAGAACACAGCCCCCGCTCACAGAACACAGAACACAGTCCCCGCTCACAGAACACAGCCCCCGCTCACAGAACACAGAACACAGTCCCCGCTCACAGAACACAGTCCCCGCTCACAGAACACAGCCCCCGCTCACAGAACACAGCCCCCGCTCACAGAACACAGAACACAGTCCCCGCTCACAGAACACAGCCCCTGCTCACAGAACACAGTCCCCGCTCACAGAACACAGCCCCCACTCACAGAACACAGCCCCCGCTCACAGAACACAGTCCCGCTCACAGAACACAGAACACAGTCCCCGCTCACAGAACACAGCCCCTGCTCACAGAACACAGTCCCCGCTCACAGAACACAGTCCCGCTCACAGAACACAGTCCCCGCTCACAGAACACAGAACACAGTCCCCGCTCACAGAACACAGAACACAGCCCCTGCTCACAGAACACAGAACACAGTCCCCGCTCACAGAACACAGTCCCCGCTCACAGAACACAGAACACAGTCCCCGCTCACAGAACACAGTCCCCGCTCACAGAACACAGCCCCCGCTCACAGAACACAGTCCCCGCTCACAGAACACAGCCCCCGCTCACAGAACACAGTCCCCGCTCACAGAACACAGTCCCCGCTCACAGAACACAGCTCCCGCTCACAGAACACAGAACACAGTCCCCACTCACAGAACACAGCCCCCGCTCACAGAACACAGAACACAGTCCCCGCTCACAGAACACAGAACACAGTCCCCACTCACAGAACACAGCCCCCGCTCACAGAACACAGTCCCCACTCACAGAACACAGTCCCCGCTCACAGAACACAGAACACAGCCCCTGCTCACAGAACACAGTCCCCACTCACAGAACACAGCCCCCGCTCACAGAACACAGTCCCCACTCACAGAACACAGTCCCCGCTCACAGAACACAGAACACAGCCCCCGCTCACAGAACACAGTCCCCACTCACAGAACACAGTCCCCGCTCACAGAACACAGAACACAGTCCCCGCTCACAGAACACAGTCCCCGCTCACAGAACACAGTCCCCGCTCACAGAACACAGAACACAGTCCCCGCTCACAGAACACAGCTCCCGCTCACAGAACACAGAACACAGTCCCCACTCACAGAACACAGCCCCCGCTCACAGAACACAGAACACAGTCCCCGCTCACAGAACACAGTCCCCACTCACAGAACACAGCCCCCGCTCACAGAACACAGTCCCCGCTCACAGAACACAGTCCCCGCTCACAGAACACAGCCCCCGCTCACAGAACACAGTCCCCACTCACAGAACACAGTCCCCGCTCACAGAACACAGCCCCCGCTCACAGAACACAGTCCCCGCAGTCACACAGATTCAGATTCAATTTTAATTGTCATTGTCAGTGTACAGTACAGAGACAACGAAATGCATTTAACATCTCCCTTGAAGAGCGACATAGCAACGATTTGAATAAAAAAATAATAAGTGTCCGGGGGGGGGGTGGGGGGGGTGATTGGCAGTCACCGAGGTACGTTGTTGAGTAGAGTGACAGCCGCCGGAAAGAAGCTGTTCCTGGACCTGCTGGTTCGGCAACGGAGAGACCTGTAGCGCCTCCCGGATGGTAAGGAGGGTAAACAGTCCATGGTTGGGGTGAGAGCAGTCCTTGGCGATGCTGAGCGCCCTCCGCAGACAGCGCTTGCTTTGGACAGACTCAATGGAGGGGAGCGAGGAACCGGTGATGCGTTGGGCAATTTTCACCACCCTCTGCAATGCCTTCCGGTCGGAGACAGAGCAGTTGCCATACCATACTGTGATGCAGTTGGTAAGGATGCTCTCGATGGTGCAGCGGTAGAAGTTCACCAGGATCTGAGGAGACAGATGGACCTTCTTCAGTCTCCTCAGGAAGAAGAGACGCTGATGAGCCTTCTTGATCAGAGTTGAGGTATTGTGGGTCCAAGAGAGGTCATCGGAGATGTTGACTCCCAGGAACCTGAAGCTAGAAACACGTTCCACCTCCGTCCCGTTAATGTGGATGGGGGTGTGCGTACCGCCTCTGGACTTCCTGAAGTCTACAATGAGCTCCTTGGTCTTCTTGTAGTTAAGGGCCAGGTTGTTGTCAGCGCACCATGCTGCTAAGTGCTGGACCTCCTCCCTGTAGGCCAGCTGATCGTTGTTGCTGATGAGGCCAATCACCGTTGTATCATCTGCATACTTGATGATGGTGTTAGTACCATGTACAGGTGTGCAGTCATAGGTGAAGAGGGAGTAGAGGAGGGGGCTCAGCACACAGCCCTGTGGAACGCCGGTGTTCAGGGTGAGGGTTGAAGAGGTGTGCTTGTCTAAACTAACAGACTGGGGTCTGTTGGTTAGAAAGTCCAGTATCCAGTTGCAGAGGGAGGGGTCGATGCCCAGGTTACCGAGTTTGGTGATCAGTTTTGATGGAATAATGGTGTTGAATGCTGAGCTGTAATCGATGAACAGCATTCTTACGTAAGTGTCTCTGTTGTCAAGGTGGGAGAGGGCGGAGTGAAGTGCCGTTGAGATGGCATCCTCCGTACTCCTGTTCTTGCGGTAGGCAAACTGATAGGGATCCAGTGTGGGGGGTAGGCAGCTTTTGAGATGTGCCAGGACCAGCCTCTCGAAGCACTTGGTGATGATGGGGGTAAGTGCAACTGGGCGGAAGTCGTTGAGGCTTGCCGCAGTGGAGTGTTTTGGCACTGGCACGATGGAGGTGGCTTTAAGGCACGTGGGGACAACTGCTTGGGCAAGTGACAGGTTGAAGATGTCAGTCCAGACGTCTGTCAGCTGCGCAGCACAGGCACTGAGCACGCGCCCGGGGATGCCGTCAGGGCCAGCAGCCTTACGTGCATTAGTCCTACTCAGTGCCACGTATACATCGTAGGGGGTGAGTGTGAGGGGTTGGTGATCGGCAGGTAGCACAGCCTTGATGGCTGTCTCTAGATTGTCCCTGTCGAAGCGGCCATAGAAGTGATTAAGCTCCTCAAGGAAGGAGGCGTCGCTGGATGTGGGGGTGATGTTGGAGGGTCTGTAGTCCGTGATGGCCTGGATGCCTTGCCACTTGCGTCGGGGGTCGGAGTTGTTGTTGAAGTGCTCCTCAATCCTGAGCTTATGGCAGTGCTTGGCCTTCCTGATGCCCCTCTTCAGGTTAGCCCTGGATGAACTGTAGGCTCGAGCATCGCCTGACCTGAAAGCAGTGTCCCGTGCTTTCAGCAGTAGCCTGACCTCGCTGTTCATCCATGGCTTCTGATTCGGGTATATGGTCACCTGTTTGAGGGAGGTGACACTATTGATGGGTGGAGTTTATAAAGTCCAGAACAGAGGATGTGTAGGAATCAATGTCCGTGTGGGAGTCAAGGGTGGCCTGGGATGCAAACGCCTTCCAGTCAGTGTTTCCAAAACACTGCTGAAGTGTGAAGTCCGCTTCCTCTGACCAGACTTTAACTGTCCTTACAGTTGGTTTAACCCGTCTGATGAGTGGGGAGTACTTAGGGAGCAGGAACAATGAGAGGTGATCAGACTGTCCAAGGTGGGGGAGGGGGACGGCTTTGTAAGCTTCAGCCATATTGGTGTAGACTTTGTCCAGTGTCTTGTCTACTCTAGTGGGGAAGGATACATGTTGGTGGAATTTGGGGAGTACAGTCTTCAGGTTGGAGTGATTGAAGTCACCCGCAACAATGAAGGCTGCCTCGGGGTTGTGCGTCTGTTGTTTGCTAATGGCAGTATGCAGCTCTTTCATTGCAAGCTTGGCATTAGCATCAGGAGGGATATAGGCTGCAGTCACAACAGTGGAGGTGAACTCTCTGGGCAGATAGAACGGTCTGCATCTAACCAAGAGGAACTCAAGGTTAGCTGAGCAGTGACTCTCGATGATGGTGGAGTCCATGCACCATGCTTTGTTTACATAAATGCACAGACCCCCCCCCTCTGGTCTTACCAGAGTCTGATGTCCTGTCCGCTCGGAGTAAATGACGCCCCATTAGCTGGATGGCGCTGTCAGGAACGTTGATGTTGAGCCAAGTTTCCGTGAAGATCAGGATGTTGCAGTCTTTGGTCCAGTTGTGGGAGGTGATCCTTAGCCGGAGTTCATCCATTTTGTTTGCCAGTGAGCGCACGTTGGTGAGGAAAAGGCTAGGAATTGCTGCCCTGTGTGGGGCTAGCTCTAACCTGGCCTGTGTGGGACTAGCTCTAACCTGGCCTTTAACCCACCTCTGCGTCCCCAGCGGTGTTTTCGTACGTGTCGCCGTCTGTTGGTGCTTCTGGTGGGCCGAGCTGGCTTGGTGCGCGCTGGTGTTCTGCCGCTCCGTTGCTCCGCGTCTGCGTTACTCCGCAGGCGGTCTTCAGCCCCGCGGCTCTGCTGATGGTCTCCAGCCCCGGGGCTTACCTGGCGTTCTCCAGCTCCACGGGTCGGGTGGTGGTCTCCAGCTCCACGGGTCGGGTGGTGGTCTCCAGCTCCACGGGTCGGGTGGTGGTCTCCAGCTCCACGGGTCGGGTGGTGGTCTCCAGCTCCACGGGTCGGGTGGTGGTCTCCAGCTCCACGGGTCGGGTGGCGATCTCCAGCTCCACGGGTCGGGTGGTGGTCTCCAGCTCCACGGGTCGGGTGGTGGTCTCCAGCTCCACGGGTCGGGTGGTGGTCTCCAGCTCCATGGGTCGGGTGATGGTCTCCAGCTCCACGGGTCGGGTGGGTGGTCTCCAGCTCCACGGGTCGGGTGATGGTCTCCAGCTCCATGGGTCGGGTGGTGGTCTCCAGCTCCACGGGTCGGGTGGTGGTCTCCAGCTCCACGGGTCGGGTGGTGGTCTCCAGCTCCACGGGTCGGGTGGTCTCCAGCTCCATGGGTCGGGTGATGGTCTCCAGCTCCATGGGTCGGGTGGTGGTCTCCAGCTCCACGGGTCGGGTGGTGGTCTCCAGCTCCACGGGTCGGGTGGTGGTCTCCAGCTCCACGGGTCGGGTGGTGGTCTCCAGCTCCACGGGTCGGGTGGTGGGTCTCCAGCTCCCGCGGGACGGTTGGGCTCCGGGGATCGGGTGAGGATACACAGTCGGGAACACAGTCCCCGCTCACAGAACACAGGGGGGGGAGGGGCTATAAATAGCGGGAGCAGCAGGAACATGACGGAGCTTTCGGTCCAGCAGCTGGAGGCGGGGAGAGAGAGAGAGAGAGAAGAGAGGGAGAGAGTAGAGGGAGAGGGAGAGAGGAGAGAGAGAGAGAGAGGGAGAGAGGAGAGGAGAGGGAGAGAGGAGAGAGGAGAGAGAGAGGGAGAGAGGAGAGGAGAGGGAGAGAGGAGGGGTAGAGAGGAGAGGAAGGGGAGAGGGAGCGGGAGGGGGAGAGGAAGGAGGAGAGGGAGAGGGAGCGGGGGGAGAGGAGAGGGAGAGGGAGAGAGGAGAGAGAGAGAGGGAGAAGAGAGAGGAGAGAGAGAGAGGAGGGAGAGAGGAGAGAGAGAGAGAGAGGAGAGGGAGGAGGGAGAGAGGAGAGGGAGGGAGAGAGGAGAGGGAGGAGGGAGAGAGGAGAGGGAGAGGGAGAGGGAGAGAGGAGAGAGAGAGAGGGAGAGAGGAAGAGAGAGAGGAGAAGGAGAGGGAGGGAGAGGGGAGAGGGAGAGGGAGAGAAGGCAATATCTCCAAGTTTGCGGATGACACTAAGCTGGAGGGCAGTGTTAGCTGTGAGGAGGATGCTAGGAGACTGCAAGGTGACTTGGATAGGCTGGGTGAGTGGGCAAATGTTTGGCAGATGCAGTATAATGTGGATAAATGTGAGGTTATCCATTTTGGTGGCAAAAACGGGAAAGCAGACTATTATCTAAATGGTGGCCGATTGGGAAAGGGGGAGATGCAGCGAGACCTGGGTGTCATGGTACACCAGTCATTGAAGGTAGGCATGCAGGTGCAGCAGGCAGTAAAGAAAGCGAATGGTATGTTGGCTTTCATAGCAAGAGGATTTGAGTATAGGAGCAGGGAGGTTCTACTGCAGTTGTACAGGGTCTTGGTGAGACCACACCTGGAGTATTGCGTGCAGTTTTGGTCTCCAAATCTGAGGAAGGACATTATTGCCATAGAGGGAGTGCAGAGAAGGTTCACCAGACTGATTCCTGGGATGTCAGGACTGTCTTATGAAGAGACTGGGATAGACTTGGTTTATTACTCTTCTAGAATTTT
>JAWMAR010000563.1:678991-766789 GCA_036785375.1 Leucoraja ocellata
CCTCTCAATCTCCTAAATTCTAGAGAGTATAAACCAAGTCTATCCAGTCTTTCTTCATAAGACAGTCCTGACATCCAGGAATCAGTCTGGTGAACCTTCTCTGCACTCCCTCTATGGCAATAATGTCCTTCCTCAGATTTGGAGACCAAAACTGCACGCAATACTCCAGGTGTGGTCTCACCAAGACCCTGTACAACTGCAGTAGAACCTCCTGCTCCTATACTCAAATCCGCTTGCTATGAAAGCCAACATACCAGTCGCTTTCTTTACTGCCTGCTGCACCTGCATGCCTACCTTCAATGTTTAAGAGGAACTGCAGATGCTGGAGAATCGAAGGTTACACAAAAAAGCTGGAGAAACTCAGCGGGTGCAGCAGCATCTATGGAGCGAAGGAAATAGGCAACGTTTCGGGCCGAAACCCTTCTTCAGTCTGAAGAAGGGTTTCGGCCCGAAACGTTGCCTATTTCCTTCGCTCCATAGATGCTGCTGCACCCGCTGAGTTTCTCCAGCTTTTTTGTGTAACCTGCTTACCTTCAATGACTGGTGTACCATGACACCCAGGTCTCGCTGCATCTCCCCCTTTCCCAATCGGCCACCGTTTAGATAATAATCTGCTTTCCCGTTTTTGCCACCAAAATGGATAACCTCACATTTATCCACATTATACTGCATCTGCCAAACATTTGCCCACTCACCCAGCCTATCCAAGTCACCTTGCAGTCTCCTAGCATCCTCCTCACAGCTAACACTGCCCCCCAGCTTAGTGTCATCCGCAAACTTGGAGATATTGCCTTCTCTCCCTCTCCCTCTCCCCTCTCCCTCTCCCTCCCTCTCCTTCTCCTCTCTCTCTCCTCTCCTCTCTCCCTCTCCTCTCTCCCTCCGCTCCCTCTCCCTCTCCCTCTCCTCCTTCCTCTCCCCCTCCCGCTCCCTCTCCCCTTCCTCTCCTCTCTACCCCTCCTCTCTCCCTCTCCCTCTCTCTCTCCTCCTCTCTCCCTCCTCCCTCTCCCTCTCTCCCTCCCTCTCCTCCTCTCCTCTCTCCTCTCCTCTCCTCCTCTCTCTCTCTCTCTCTCTCTCTCCTCCCTCCCTCTCCCTCTCCCTCTACTCTCTCCCTCTCCTCTCCTCTCTCCCTCTCTCTCTCTCTCTCTCCCCGCCTCCAGCTGCTGGACCGAAAGCTCCGTCATGTTCCCGCCGCTCCCGCTATTTATAGCCCCTCCCTCCCCCTGTGTTCTGTGTTCTGTGAGCGGGGACTGTGTTCCCGACTGTGTATCCTCACCCGATCCCGGAGCCCAACTGTCCCGCGGAGCTGGAGACCACCACCCGACCCGTGGAGCTGGAGACCACCACCCGACCCGTGGAGCTGGAGACCACCACCCGACCCATGGAGCTGGAGACCACCACCCGACCCGTGGAGCTGGAGACCACCACCCGACCCGTGGAGCTGGAGACCACCACCCGACCCGTGGAGCTGGAGACCACCACCCGACCCGTGGAGCTGGAGACCACCACCCGACCCGTGGAGCTGGAGACCACCACCCGACCCGTGGAGCTGGAGAACGCCACCCGACCCGTGGAGCTGGAGACCACCACCCGACCCGTGGAGCTGGAGACCACCACCCGACCCGTGGAGCTGGAGAACGCCACCCGACCCGTGGAGCTGGAGACCACCACCCGACCCGTGGAGCTGGAGACCACCACCCGACCCGTGGAGCTGGAGACCACCACCCGACCCGTGGAGCTGGAGAATGCCAGGTAAGCCCCGGGGCTGGAGACCATCAGCAGAGCCGCAGGGCTGAAGACCGCCTGCGGAGTAACGCAGACGCGGAGCAACGGAGCGGCAGAACACCAGCGCGCACCAAGCCAGCTCGGCCCACCAGAAGCACCAACAGACGGCGACACGTACGAAAACACCGCCGGGGACGCAGAGGTGGGTTAAAGGCCAGGTTAGAGCTAGCCCCACACAGGGCAGCGATTCCTAGCCTTTTCCTCGCCAACGTGCGCTCACTGGCAAACAAAATGGATGAACTCCGGCTAAGGATCACCTCCCACAACCGGATCAAGGACTGCAACATCTTGATCTTCACTGAAACTTGGCTCAACACTGACGTTCTGACAGCGCCATCCAGCTATCGGGGCGTCATTTACTCCGAGCGGACAGGACATCAGACTCTGGTAAGACCAGAGGGTGGGGGTCTGTGCATTTATGTAAACAAAGCATGGTGCACGGACTCCACCATCATCGAGAGTCACTGCTCAGCTAACCTTGAGTTCCTCTTGGTTAGATGCAGACCGTTCTATCTGCCCAGAGAGTTCACCTCCACTGTTGTGGCTGCAGCCTATATTCCTCCTGATGCTAATGCCAAGCTTGCAATGAAAGAGCTGCATACTGCCATTAGCAAACAACAGACGCACAACCCGAGGCAGCCTTCATTGTTGCGGGTGACTTCAATCACTCCAACCTGAAGACTGTACTCCCCAAATTCCACCAACATGTATCCTTCCCCACTAGAGTAGACAAGACACTGGACAAAGTCTACACCAACATGGCTGAAGCTTACAAAGTCATCCCCCTCCCCCACCTTGGTCAGTCTGATCACCTCTCATTGTTCCTGCTATCTAAGTACTCCCCACTCATCAGATGGGTTAAACCAACTGTAAGGACAGTTAAAGTCTGGTCAGAGGAAGCGGACTTCACACTTCAGCAGTGTTTTGGAAACACTGACTGGAAGGCGTTTGCAGCCCCAGGCCACCCTTGACTCTCACACGGACATTGATTCCTACACATCCTCTGTTCTGGACTTTATAAACTCCACCATCAATAGTGTCACCTCCCTCAAACAGGTGACCATATACCCGAATCAGAAGCCATGGATGAACAGCGAGGTCAGGCTACTGCTGAAAGCACGGGACACCGCTTTCAGGTCAGGCGATGCTCGAGCCTACAGTTCATCCAGGGCTAACCTGAAGAGGGGCATCAGGAAGGCCAAGCACTGCCATAAGCTCAGGATTGAGGAGCACTTCAACAACAACTCCGACCCCCGACGCATGTGGCAAGGCATCCAGGCCATCACGGACTACAGACCTCCAACATCACCCCACATCCAGCGACGCCTCCTTCCTTGAGGAGCTTAATCACTTCTATGGCCGCTTCGACAGGGACAATCTAGAGACAGCCATCAAGGCTGTGCTACCTGCCGATCACCAACCCCTCACACTCACCCCCTACGACGTGTACGTGGCACTGAGTAGGACTAATGCACGTAAAGCTGCTGGCCCTGTCGGCATCCCGGGCGCGTGCTCAGGGCCTGTGCTGCGCAGCTGACAGACGTCTGGACTGACATCTTCAACCTGTCACTTGCCCAAGCAGTTGTTCCCACTTGCCTTAAAGCCACCTCCATCGTGCCAGTGCCAAAACACTCCACTGCGGCAAGCCTCAACGACTTCCGCCCAGTTGCACTTACCCCCATCATCACCAAGTGCTTCGAGAGGCTGGTCCTGGCACACCTCAAAAGCTGCCTACCCCCCACACTGGATCCCTATCAGTTTGCCTACCGCAAGAACAGGAGTACGGAGGATGCCATCTCTACGGCACTTCACTCCGCCCTCTCCCACCTCGACAACAGAGACACTTATGCAAGAATGCTGTTCATCGATTACAGCTCAGCATTCAACACCATTATTCCATCAAAACTGATCACCAAACTCGGTAACCTGGGCATCGACCCCTCCCTCTGCAACTGGATACTGGACTTTCTAACCAACAGACCCCAGTCTGTGAGGTTAGACAAGCACACCTCTTCAACCCTCACCCTGAACACCGGCGTTCCTCAGGGCTGTGTGCTGAGCCCCCTCCTCTACTCCCTCTTCACCTATGACTGCACACCTGTACATGGTACTAACACCATCATCAAGTATGCAGATGATACAACGGTGATTGGCCTCATCAGCAACAACGATGAGCTGGCCTACAGGGAGGAGGTCCAGCACTTAGCAGCATGGTGCGCTGACAACAACCTGGCCCTTAACTCCAAGAAGACCAAGGAGCTCATTGTAGACTTCAGGAAGTCCAGAGGCGGCACGCACACCCCCATCCACATTAACGGGACGGAGGTGGAACGTGTTTCTAGCTTCAGGTTCCTGGGAGTCAACATCTCGATGACCTCTCTTGGACCCACAATACCTCTACTCTGATCAAGAAGGCTCATCAGCGTATCTTCTTCCTGAGGAGACTGAAGAAGGTCCATCTGTCTCCTCAGATCCTGGTGAACTTCTACCGCTACACCATCGAGAGCATCCTTACCAACTGCATCACAGTATGGTATGGCAACTGCTCTGTCTCCGACCGGAAGGCATTGCAGAGGGTGGTGAAAATTGCCCAACGCATCACCGTTCCACGCTCCCGTCCATTGAGTCTGTCCAAAGCAAGCGCTGTCTGCGGAGGGCGCTCAGCATCGCCAAGGACTGCTCTCACCCCAACCATGGACTGTTTACCCTCCTACCATCCGGGAGGCGCTACAGGTCTCTCCGTTGCCGAACCAGCAGGTCCGAGGAACAGCTTCTTTCCGGCGGCTGTCACTCTACTCAACAACGTACCTCGGTGACTGCCAATCACCACCGCCCCCCCCCCCCCCCCCCCACGGACACTTATTATTTTTTTATTCAAATCGTTTGCTATGTCGCTCTTCAAGGGAGATGCTAAATGCATTTCGTTGTCTCTGTACTGTACACTGACAATGACAATTAAAATTGAATCTGAATCTGTGTGACTGTGGGGACTGTGTTCTGTGTTCTGTGAGCGGGGACTGTGTTCTGTGAGCGGGGACTGTGTTCTGTGTTCTGTGAGCGGGGGCTGTGTTCTGTGTTCTGTGAGCGGGGGCTGTGTTCTGTGAGCGGGGACTGTGTTCTGTGTCTGTGTTCTGTGAGCGGGGGCTGTGTTCTGTGAGCGGGGACTGTGTTCTGTGAGCGGGGACTGTGTTCTGTGTTCTGTGTTCTGTGAGCGGGGGCTGTGTTCTGTGAGCGGGGACTGTGTTCTGTGTTCTGTGTTCTGTGAGCGGGGACTGTGTTCTGTGAGCGGGGACTGTGTTCTGTGTTCTGTGAGCGGGGACTGTGTTCTGTGTTCTGTGAGCGGGGACTGTGTTCTGCGTTCTGTGAGCGGGGACTGTGTTCTGTGTTCTGTGAGCAGGGACTGGTTCTGTGAGCGGGGACTGTGTTCTGTGAGCGGGGACTGTGTTCTGTGTTCTGTGAGCAGGGACTGGTTCTGTGAGCGGGGACTGTGTTCTGTGAGCAGGGACTGGTTCTGTGAGTGGGGACTGTGTTCTGTGAGCGGGGGCTGTGTTCTGTGAGCGGGGACTGTGTTCTGTGAGCGGGGACTGTGTTCTGTGAGCGGGGGTTGTGCTCTGTGAGCGGGGACTGTGTTCTGTGTTCTGTGAGCGGGGGCTGTGTTCTGTGTTCTGTGAGCGGGGACTGTGTTCTGTGAGCGGGGACTGTGTTCTGTGAGCGGGGACTGTGTTCTGTGTTCTGTGAGCGGGGACTGTGTTCTGTGTTCTGTGAGCGGGGACTGTGTTCTGCGTTCTGTGAGCGGGGACTGTGTTCTGTGTTCTGTGAGCAGGGACTGGTTCTGTGAGCGGGGACTGTGTTCTGTGAGCGGGGCTGTGTTCTGTGAGCGGGGACTGTGTTCTGTGAGCGGGGACTGTGTCTGTGAGCGGGGGCTGTGTTCTGTGAGCGGGGACTGGGTTCTGTGTTCTGTGAGCGGGGACTGTGTTCTGTGAGCGGGGACTGTGTTCTCTGAGCGGGGGCTGTGTTCTGTGAGCGGGGACTGTGTTCTGTGTTCTGTGAGCGGGGACTGTGTTCTGTGTTCTGTGAGCGGGGACTGTGTTCTGTGAGCGGGGACAGTGTTCTGTGTTCTGTGAGCGGGGACTGTGTTCTGTGAGCGGGGACAGTGTTCTGTGAGCGGGGACTGTGTTCTGTGAGCGGGGACTGTGTTCTGTGAGCGGGGACAGTGTTCTGTGAGCGGGGACTGTGTTCTGTGTTCTGTGAGCGGGGACTGTGTTCTGTGAGCGGGGACTGTGTTCTGTGTTCTGTGAGCGGGGACTGTGTTCTGTGTTCTGTGAGCGGGGACTGTGTTCTGTGAGCGGGGACTGTGTTCTGTGAGCGGGGACTGTGTTCTGTGAGCGGGGACTGTGTTCTGTGAGTGGGGACTGTGTTCTGCGAGCGGGGACTGTGTTCTGTGAGCGGGGGCTGTGTTCTGTGAGCGGGGACTGTGTTCTGTGAGTGGGGACTGTGTTCTGTGAACGGGGACTGTGTTCTGTGAGCGGGGACTGTGTTCTGTGTTCTGTGTTCTGTGAGCGGGGACTGTGTTCTGTGAGCGGGGACTGTGTTCTGTGAGTGGGGACTGTGTTCTGTGAGCGGGGACTGTGTTCTGTGTTCTGTGTTCTGTGAGCGGGGACTGTGTTCTGTGAGCGGGGACTGTGTTCTGTGAGTGGGGACTGTGTTCTGTGAGCGGGGACTGTGTTCTGGTGAGCGGGGACTGTGTTCTGTGTTCTGTGAGCGGGGACTGTGTTCTGTGTTCTGTGAGTGGGGACTGTGTTCTGTGAGCGGGGACTGTGTTCTGTGAGCGGGGGCTGTGTTCTGTGAGCGGGAACTGTGTTCTGTGAGCGGGGGCTGTGTTCTGTGTTCTGTGAGCGGGGACTGTGTTCTGTGTTCTGTGAGCGGGGACTGTGTTCTGTGAGTGGGGACTGTGTTCTGTGAGCGGGGACTGTGTTCTGTGAGTGGGGACTGTGTTCTGTGAGTGGGGACTGTGTTCTGTGAGTGGGGACTGTGTTCTGTGAGCGGGACTGTGTTCTGTGAGCGGGGACTGTGTTCTGTGAGCGGGGACTGTGTTCTGTGTTCTGTGAGCGGGGACTGTGTTCTGTGAGCGGGGACTGTGTTCTGTGAGCGGGGACTGTGTTCTGTGAGCGGGGACTGTGTTCTGTGAGCGGGGACTGTGTTCTGTGTTCTGTGAGCGGGACTGTGTTCTGTGAGCGGGGACTGTGTTCTGTGAGCGGGGGCTGTGTTCTGTGAGTGGGGACTGTGTTCTGTGAGCGGGGACTGTGTTCTGTGAGCGGGGGCTGTGTTCTGTGAGCGGGGACTGTGTTCTGTGAGCGGGGGCTGTGTTCTGTGAGCGGGCACTGTGTTCTGTGAGCGGGGGCTGTGTTCTGTGAGCGGGGGCTGTGTTCTGTGAGTGGGGACTGTGTTCTGTGAGCGGGGACTGTGTTCTGTGAGCGGGGACTGTGTTCTGTGAGCGGGGACTGTGTTCTGTGAGCGGGGGCTGTGTTCTGTGTTCTGTGAGCGGGGACTGTGTTCTGTGAGCGGGGACTGTGTTCTGCGAGCGGGGACTGTGTTCTGTGAGCGGGGACTGTGTTCTTTGAGCGGGGACTGTGTTCTGTGTTCTGTGTTCTGTGAGCGGGGGCTGTGTTCTGTGAGCGGGGACTGTGTTCTGTGTTCTGTGAGCGGGGACTGTGTTCTGTGTTCTGTGAGCGGGGACTGTGTTCTGTGTTCTGTGAGCGGGGACTGTGTTCTGTGTTCTGTGAGCGGGGGCTGTGTTCTGTGAGCGGGGACTGTGTTCTGTGTTCTGTGAGCGGGGACTGTGTTCTGTGAGCGGGGACTGTGTTCTGTGTTCTGTGAGCGGGACTGTGTTCTGTGAGCAAGGACTGTGTTCTGTGAGCGGGGACTGTGTTCTGCGAGCGGGGACTGTGTTCTGTGTTCTGTGAGCGGGGACTGTGTTCTGTGTTCTGTGAGTGGGGGCTGTGTTCTGTGAGCGGGGACTGTGTTCTGTGTTCTGTGAGCGGGGACTGTGTTCTGTGTTCTGTGAGCGGGGACTGTGTTTTGTGAGCGGGGACTGTGTTCTGTGAGCGGGGACTGTGTTCTGTGAGCGGGGGCTGTGTTCTGTGAGCGGGGACTGTGTTCTGTGAGCGGGGACTGTGTTCTGTGAGCGGGGACTGTGTTCTGTGTTCTGTGAGCGGGGACTGTGTTCTGTGAGCGGGGACTGTGTTCTGTGTTCTGTCAGCGGGGACTGTGTTCTGTGTTCTGTGAGCGGGGACTGTGTTCTGTGTTCTGTGAGCGGGGACTGTGTTCTGTGTTCTGTGAGCGGGGGCTGTGTTCTGTGAGCGGGGACTGTGTTCTGTGAGCGGGGACTGTGTTCTGTGTTCTGTGAGCGGGGACTGTGTTCTGTGTTCTGTGAGTGGGGACTGTGTTCTGTGAGCGGGGACTGTGTTCTGTGTTCTGTGAGCGGGGACTGTGTTCTGTGACCAAGGACTGTGTTCTGTGAGCGGGGACTGTGTTCTGTGTTCTGTGAGCGGGGACTGTGTTCTGTGAGCGGGGACTGTGTTCTGTGAGCGGGGACTGTGTTCTGTGAGCCGGGACTGTGTTCTGTGAGCGGGGACTGTGTTCTGTGAGCGGGGACTGTGTTCTGTGAGCGGGGACTGTGTTCTGTGAGCGGGGACTGTGTTCTGAGAGCGGGGACTGTGTTCTGTGAGCGGGGACTGTGTTCTGTGTTCTGTGAGCGGGGACTGTGTTCTGTGTTCTGTGAGTGGGGACTGTGTTCTGTGAGCGGGGACTGTGTTCTGTGAGCGGGGACAGTGTTCTGTGTTCTGTGAGTGGGGACTGTGTTCTGTGAGCGGGGACTGTGTTCTGTGAGCAGGGACTGTGTTCTGTGTTCTGTGAGCGGGGACTGTGTTCTGTGAGCGGGGACTGTGTTCTGTGTTCTGTGAGCGGGGACTGTGTTCTGTGTTCTGTGAGCGGGGACTGTGTTCTGTGTTCTGTGAGCGGGGGCTGTGTTCTGTGTTCTGTGAGCGGGGACTGTGTTCTGTGAGCGGGGACTGTGTTCTGTGAGCGGGGGCTGTGTTCTGTCAGCGGGGATTGTGTTCTGTGTTCTGTGTTCTGTGAGCGGGGATTGTGTTCTGTGAGCGGGGGCTGTGTTCTATGTTCTGTGAGTGGGGACTGTGTTCTATGTTCTGTGAGTGGGGACTGTGTTCTGTGTTCTGTGAGCGGGGACTGTGTTCTGTGAGCGGGGACTGTGTTCTGTGAGCGGGGGCTGTGTTCTGTGAGCGGGGACTGTGTTCTGTGAGCGGGGACTGTGTTCTGTGAGCGGGGACTGTGTTCTGTGTTCTGTGAGCGGGGACTGTGTTCTGTGAGCGGGGACTGTGTTCTGTGTTCTGTCAGCGGGGACTGTGTTCTGTGTTCTGTGAGCGGGGACTGTGTTCTGTGTTCTGTGAGCGGGGACTGTGTTCTGTGTTCTGTGAGCGGGGGCTGTGTTCTGTGAGCGGGGACTGTGTTCTGTGTTCTGTGAGCGGGGACTGTGTTCTGTGAGCGGGGACTGTGTTCTGTGTTCTGTGAGCGGGGACTGTGTTCTGTGTTCTGTGAGCGGGGACTGTGTTCTGTGACCAAGGACTGTGTTCTGTGAGCGGGGACTGTGTTCTGTGAGCGGGGACTGTGTTCTGTGTTCTGTGAGCGGGGACTGTGTTCTGTGTTCTGTGAGTGGGGGCTGTGTTCTGTGAGCGGGGACTGTGTTCTGTGTTCTGTGAGCGGGGACTGTGTTCTGTGTTCTGTGAGCGGGGACTGTGTTCTGTGAGCGGGGACTGTGTTCTGTGAGCGGGGACTGTGTTCTGTGAGCGGGGGCTGTGTTCTGTGAGCGGGGACTGTGTTCTGTGTTCTGTGAGCGGGGACTGTGTTCTGTGAGCGGGGGCTGTGTTCTGTGAGCGGGGACTGTGTTCTGTGTTCTGTGAGCGGGGACTGTGTTCTGTGAGCGGGGACTGTGTTCTGTGAGCGGGGACTGTGTTCTGTGAGCCGGGACTGTGTTCTGTGAGCGGGGACTGTGTTCTGTGAGCGGGGACTGTGTTCTGTGAGCGGGGACTGTGTTCTGTGAGCGGGGACTGTGTTCTGTGAGCGGGGGCTGTGTTCTGTGTTCTGTGTTCTGTGAGCGGGGGCTGTGTTCTGTGAGCGGGGACTGTGTTCTGTGTTCTGTGAGCGGGGACTGTGTTCTGTGAGCGGGGACTGTGTTCTGAGAGCGGGGACTGTGTTCTGTGAGCGGGGACTGTGTTCTGTGTTCTGTGAGCGGGGACTGTGTTCTGTGTTCTGTGTTCTTTGAGCGGGGACTGTGTTCTGTGTTCTGTGAGCGGGGACTGTGTTCTGTGAGCGGGGGCTGTGTTCTGTGAGCGGGGACTGTGTTCTGTGAGCGGGGGCTGTGTTCTGTGTTCTGTGAGCGGGGGCTGTGTTCTGTGAGCGGGGACTGTGTTCTGTGTTCTGTGAGCGGGGACTGTGATCTGTGTTCTGTGAGCGGGGACTGTGTTCTGTGAGCGGGGACTGTGTTCTGTGTTCTGTGAGCGGGGGCTGTGTTCTGTGAGCGGGGACTGTGTTCTGTGTTCTGTGAGCGGGGACTGTGTTCTGTGAGCGGGGACTGTGTTCTGTGTTCTGTGAGCGGGGACTGTGTTCTGTGTTCTGTGAGCAGGGGCTGTGTTCTGTGTTCTGTGAGCGGGGACTGTGTTCTGTGAGCGGGGACTGTGTTCTGTGAGCGGGGACTGTGTTCTGTGTTCTGTGAGCGGGGACTGTGTTCTGTGTTCTGTGAGCGGGGACTGTGTTCTGTGTTCTGTGAGCGGGGGCTGTGTTCTGTGTTCTGTGAGCGGGGACTGTGTTCTGTGAGCGGGGACTGTGTTCTGTGAGCGGGGGCTGTGTTCTGTCAGCGGGGACTGTGTTCTGTGTTCTGTGTTCTGTGAGCGGGGATTGTGTTCTGTGAGCGGGGGCTGTGTTCTATGTTCTGTGAGTGGGGACTGTGTTTTGTGAGCGGGGACTGTGTTCTGTGAGCGGGGACTGTGTTCTGTGAGCGGGGACTGTGTTCTGTGTTCTGTGAGTGGGGACTGTGTTCTGTGAGTGGGGACTGTGTTCTGTGAGCGGGGACTGTGTTCGTTGTTCTGTGAGTGGGGACTGTGTTCTGTGAGCGGGGACTGTGTTCTGTGTTCTGTGAGCGGGGGCTGTGTTTTGTGAGCGGGGACTGTGTTCTGTGAGCGGGGACTGTGTTCTGTGAGCGGGGACTGTTCTGTGTTCTGTGAGCGGGGACTGTGTTCTATGTTCTGTGAGTGGGGACTGTGTTCTGTGAGCGGGGACTGTGTTCTGTGAGCGGGGGCTGTGTTCTGTGTTCTGTGAGCGGGGACTGTGTTCTGTGAGCGGGGACTGTGTTCTGTGTTCTGTGAGTGGGGACTGTGTTCTATGTTCTGTGAGTGGGGACTGTGTTCTGTGAGCGGGGACTGTGTTCTATGTTCTGTGAGTGGGGACTGTGTTCTGTGAGCGGGGACTGTGTTCTGTGTTCTGTGTTCTGTGAGCGGGGACTGTGTTCTGTGAGCGGGGACTGTGTTCTGTGAGCGGGGACTGTGTTCTGTGAGCGGGGACTGTGTTCTGTGAGAGGGGACTGTGTTCTGTGTTCTGTGAGCGGGGGCTGTGTTCTGTGATCTGTGAGCGGGGGCTGTGTTCTGTGTTCTGTGAGCGTGGACTGTGTTCTGTGTTCTGTGAGCGGGGGCTGTGTTCTGTGTTCTGTGTTCTGTGAGCGGGGATTGTGTTCTGTGAGCGGGGGCTGTGTTCTATGTTCTGTGAGTGGGGACTGTGTTCTATGTTCTGTGAGTGGGGACTGTGTTCTGTGTTCTGTGAGCGGGGACTGTGTTCTGTGAGCGGGGGCTGTGTTCTGTGTTCTGTGAGCGGGGACTGTGTTCTGTGAGCGGGGACTGTGTTCTGTGAGCGGGGGCTGTGTTCTGTGTTCTGTGAGCGGGGACTGTGTTTTGTGAGCGGGGACTGTGTTCTGTGAGCGGGGACTGTGTTCTGTGTTCTGTGAGCGGGGACTGTGTTCTATGTTCTGTGAGTGGGGACTGTGTTCTGTGTTCTGTGAGCGGGGACTGTGTTCTGTGAGCGGGGGCTGTGTTCTGTGTTCTGTGAGCGGGAACTGTGTTCTGTGAGCGGGGACTGTGTTCTGTGTTCTGTGAGTGGGGACTGTGTTCTGTGAGTGGGGACTGTGTTCTGTGAGCGGGGACTGTGTTCTGTGTTCTGTGAGCGGGGGCTGTGTTCTGTGAGCGGGGACTGTGTTCTGTGAGCGGGGACTGTGTTCTGTGAGCGGGGGCTGTGTTCTGTGTTCTGTGAGCGGGGACTGTGTTTTGTGAGCGGGGACTGTGTTCTGTGAGCGGGGACTGTGTTCTGTGAGCGGGGACTGTGTTCTGTGTTCTGTGAGCGGGGACTGTGTTCTATGTTCTGTGAGTGGGGACTGTGTTCTGTGTTCTGTGAGCGGGGACTGTGTTCTGTGAGCGGGGGCTGTGTTCTGTGTTCTGTGAGCGGGGACTGTGTTCTGTGAGCGGGGACTGTGTTCTGTGTTCTGTGAGTGGGGACTGTGTTCTGTGAGTGGGGACTGTGTTCTGTGAGCGGGGACTGTGTTCTGTGTTCTGTGAACGGGGGCTGTGATTTGTGAGCGGGGACTGTGTTCTGTGAGCGGGGACTGTGTTCTGTGAGCGGGGACTGTGTTCTGTGTTCTGTGAGCGGGGACTGTGTTCTATGTCCTGTGAGTGGGGACTGTGTTCTGTGTTCTGTGAGCGGGGACTGTGTTCTGTGAGCGGGGACTGTGTTCTATGTTCTGTGAGTGGGGACTGTGTTCTGTGAGCGGGGACTGTGTTCTATGTTCTGTGAGTGGGGACTGTGTTCTGTGAGCGGGGACTGTGTTCTGTGAGCGGGGACTGTGTTCTGTGAGAGGGGACTGTGTTCTGTGTTCTGTGAGCGGGGGCTGTGTTCTGTGTTCTGTGAGCGGGGACTGTGTTCTGTGTTCTGTGAGCGGGGGCTGTGTTCTGTGTTCTGTGTTCTTTGAGCGGGGACTGTGTTCTGTGTTCTGTGAGCGGGGACTGTGTTCTGTGAGCGGGGACTGTGTTCTGTGAGCGGGGGCTGTGTTCTGTGTTCTGTGAGCGGGGGCTGTGTTCTGTGAGCGGGGACTGTGTTCTGTGTTCTGTGAGCGGGGACTGTGATCTGTGTTCTGTGAGCGGGGACTGTGTTCTGTGAGCGGGGACTGTGTTCTGTGTTCTGTGAGCGGGGGCTGTGTTCTGTGAGCGGGGACTGTGTTCTGTGTTCTGTGAGCGGGGACTGTGTTCTGTGAGCGGGGACTGTGTTCTGTGTTCTGTGAGCGGGGACTGTGTTCTGTGTTCTGTGAGCAGGGGCTGTGTTCTGTGTTCTGTGAGCGGGGACTGTGTTCTGTGAGCGGGGACTGTGTTCTGTGAGCGGGGACTGTGTTCTGTGTTCTGTGAGCGGGGACTGTGTTCTGTGTTCTGTGAGCGGGGACTGTGTTCTGTGTTCTGTGAGCGGGGGCTGTGTTCTGTGTTCTGTGAGCGGGGACTGTGTTCTGTGAGCGGGGACTGTGTTCTGTGAGCGGGGGCTGTGTTCTGTCAGCGGGGACTGTGTTCTGTGTTCTGTGAGCGGGGATTGTGTTCTGTGAGCGGGGGCTGTGTTCTATGTTCTGTGAGTGGGGACTGTGTTTTGTGAGCGGGGACTGTGTTCTGTGAGCGGGGACTGTGTTCTGTGAGCGGGGACTGTGTTCTGTGTTCTGTGAGTGGGGACTGTGTTCTGTGAGTGGGGACTGTGTTCTGTGAGCGGGGACTGTGTTCTTTGTTCTGTGAGTGGGGACTGTGTTCTGTGAGCGGGGACTGTGTTCTGTGTTCTGTGAGCGGGGGCTGTGTTTTGTGAGCGGGGACTGTGTTCTGTGAGCGGGGACTGTGTTCTGTGAGCGGGGACTGTGTTCTGTGTTCTGTGAGTGGGGACTGTGTTCTGTGAGTGGGGACTGTGTTCTGTGAGCGGGGACTGTGTTCTGTGTTCTGTGAACGGGGGCTGTGATTTGTGAGCGGGGACTGTGTTCTGTGAGCGGGGACTGTGTTCTGTGAGCGGGGACTGTGTTCTGTGTTCTGTGAGCGGGGACTGTGTTCTATGTCCTGTGAGTGGGGACTGTGTTCTGTGTTCTGTGAGCGGGGACTGTGTTCTGTGAGCGGGGACTGTGTTCTACGTTCTGTGAGTGGGGACTGTGTTCTGTGAGCGGGGACTGTGTTCTATGTTCTGTGAGTGGGGACTGTGTTCTGTGAGCGGGGACTGTGTTCTGTGAGCGGGGACTGTGTTCTGTGAGAGGGGACTGTGTTCTGTGTTCTGTGAGCGGGGGCTGTGTTCTGTGTTCTGTGAGCGGGGACTGTGTTCTGTGTTCTGTGAGCGGGGGCTGTGTTCTGTGTTCTGTGTTCTTTGAGCGGGGACTGTGTTCTGTGTTCTGTGAGCGGGGACTGTGTTCTGTGAGCGGGGACTGTGTTCTGTGAGCGGGGGCTGTGTTCTGTGTTCTGTGAGCGGGGGCTGTGTTCTGTGAGCGGGGACTGTGTTCTGTGTTCTGTGAGCGGGGACTGTGATCTGTGAGCGGGGACTGTGTTCTGTGTTCTGTGAGCGGGGACTGTGTTCTGTGAGCGGGGACTGTGTTCTGTGTTCTGTGAGCGGGGACTGTGTTCTGTGTTCTGTGAGCAGGGGCTGTGTTCTGTGTTCTGTGAGCGGGGACTGTGTTCTGTGAGCGGGGACTGTGTTCTGTGAGCGGGGACTGTGTTCTGTGTTCTGTGAGCGGGGACTGTGTTCTGTGTTCTGTGAGCGGGGACTGTGTTCTGTGAGCGGGGACTGTGTTCTGTGAGCGGGGACTGTGTTCTGTGAGAGGGGACTGTGTTCTGTGTTCTGTGAGCGGGGGCTGTGTTCTGTGTTCTGTGAGCGGGGACTGTGTTCTGTGTTCTGTGAGCGGGGGCTGTGTTCTGTGTTCTGTGTTCTTTGAGCGGGGACTGTGTTCTGTGTTCTGTGAGCGGGGACTGTGTTCTGTGAGCGGGGACTGTGTTCTGTGAGCGGGGGCTGTGTTCTGTGTTCTGTGAGCGGGGGCTGTGTTCTGTGAGCGGGGACTGTGTTCTGTGTTCTGTGAGCGGGGACTGTGATCTGTGTTCTGTGAGCGGGGACTGTGTTCTGTGAGCGGGGACTGTGTTCTGTGTTCTGTGAGCGGGGGCTGTGTTCTGTGAGCGGGGACTGTGTTCTGTGTTCTGTGAGCGGGGACTGTGTTCTGTGAGCGGGGACTGTGTTCTGTGTTCTGTGAGCGGGGACTGTGTTCTGTGTTCTGTGAGCAGGGGCTGTGTTCTGTGTTCTGTGAGCGGGGACTGTGTTCTGTGAGCGGGGACTGTGTTCTGTGAGCGGGGACTGTGTTCTGTGTTCTGTGAGCGGGGACTGTGTTCTGTGTTCTGTGAGCGGGGACTGTGTTCTGTGTTCTGTGAGCGGGGGCTGTGTTCTGTGTTCTGTGAGCGGGGACTGTGTTCTGTGAGCGGGGACTGTGTTCTGTGAGCGGGGGCTGTGTTCTGTCAGCGGGGACTGTGTTCTGTGTTCTGTGAGCGGGGATTGTGTTCTGTGAGCGGGGGCTGTGTTCTATGTTCTGTGAGTGGGGACTGTGTTTTGTGAGCGGGGACTGTGTTCTGTGAGCGGGGACTGTGTTCTGTGAGCGGGGACTGTGTTCTGTGTTCTGTGAGTGGGGACTGTGTTCTGTGAGTGGGGACTGTGTTCTGTGAGCGGGGACTGTGTTCTTTGTTCTGTGAGTGGGGACTGTGTTCTGTGAGCGGGGACTGTGTTCTGTGTTCTGTGAGCGGGGGCTGTGTTTTGTGAGCGGGGACTGTGTTCTGTGAGCGGGGACTGTGTTCTGTGAGCGGGGACTGTGTTCTGTGTTCTGTGAGTGGGGACTGTGTTCTGTGAGTGGGGACTGTGTTCTGTGAGCGGGGACTGTGTTCTGTGTTCTGTGAACGGGGGCTGTGATTTGTGAGCGGGGACTGTGTTCTGTGAGCGGGGACTGTGTTCTGTGAGCGGGGACTGTGTTCTGTGTTCTGTGAGCGGGGACTGTGTTCTATGTCCTGTGAGTGGGGACTGTGTTCTGTGTTCTGTGAGCGGGGACTGTGTTCTGTGAGCGGGGACTGTGTTCTATGTTCTGTGAGTGGGGACTGTGTTCTGTGAGCGGGGACTGTGTTCTATGTTCTGTGAGTGGGGACTGTGTTCTGTGAGCGGGGACTGTGTTCTGTGAGCGGGGACTGTGTTCTGTGAGAGGGGACTGTGTTCTGTGTTCTGTGAGCGGGGGCTGTGTTCTGTGTTCTGTGAGCGGGGACTGTGTTCTGTGTTCTGTGAGCGGGGGCTGTGTTCTGTGTTCTGTGTTCTTTGAGCGGGGACTGTGTTCTGTGTTCTGTGAGCGGGGACTGTGTTCTGTGAGCGGGGACTGTGTTCTGTGAGCGGGGGCTGTGTTCTGTGTTCTGTGAGCGGGGGCTGTGTTCTGTGAGCGGGGACTGTGTTCTGTGTTCTGTGAGCGGGGACTGTGATCTGTGAGCGGGGACTGTGTTCTGTGTTCTGTGAGCGGGGACTGTGTTCTGTGAGCGGGGACTGTGTTCTGTGTTCTGTGAGCGGGGACTGTGTTCTGTGTTCTGTGAGCAGGGGCTGTGTTCTGTGTTCTGTGAGCGGGGACTGTGTTCTGTGAGCGGGGACTGTGTTCTGTGAGCGGGGACTGTGTTCTGTGTTCTGTGAGCGGGGACTGTGTTCTGTGTTCTGTGAGCGGGGACTGTGTTCTGTGTTCTGTGAGCGGGGGCTGTGTTCTGTGTTCTGTGAGCGGGGACTGTGTTCTGTGAGCGGGGACTGTGTTCTGTGAGCGGGGGCTGTGTTCTGTCAGCGGGGACTGTGTTCTGTGTTCTGTGAGCGGGGATTGTGTTCTGTGAGCGGGGGCTGTGTTCTATGTTCTGTGAGTGGGGACTGTGTTTTGTGAGCGGGGACTGTGTTCTGTGAGCGGGGACTGTGTTCTGTGAGCGGGGACTGTGTTCTGTGTTCTGTGAGTGGGGACTGTGTTCTGTGAGTGGGGACTGTGTTCTGTGAGCGGGGACTGTGTTCTTTGTTCTGTGAGTGGGGACTGTGTTCTGTGAGCGGGGACTGTGTTCTGTGTTCTGTGAGCGGGGGCTGTGTTTTGTGAGCGGGGACTGTGTTCTGTGAGCGGGGACTGTGTTCTGTGAGCGGGGACTGTGTTCTGTGTTCTGTGAGTGGGGACTGTGTTCTGTGAGTGGGGACTGTGTTCTGTGAGCGGGGACTGTGTTCTGTGTTCTGTGAACGGGGGCTGTGATTTGTGAGCGGGGACTGTGTTCTGTGAGCGGGGACTGTGTTCTGTGAGCGGGGACTGTGTTCTGTGTTCTGTGAGCGGGGACTGTGTTCTATGTCCTGTGAGTGGGGACTGTGTTCTGTGTTCTGTGAGCGGGGACTGTGTTCTGTGAGCGGGGACTGTGTTCTATGTTCTGTGAGTGGGGACTGTGTTCTGTGAGCGGGGACTGTGTTCTATGTTCTGTGAGTGGGGACTGTGTTCTGTGAGCGGGGACTGTGTTCTGTGAGCGGGGACTGTGTTCTGTGAGAGGGGACTGTGTTCTGTGTTCTGTGAGCGGGGGCTGTGTTCTGTGTTCTGTGAGCGGGGACTGTGTTCTGTGTTCTGTGAGCGGGGGCTGTGTTCTGTGTTCTGTGTTCTTTGAGCGGGGACTGTGTTCTGTGTTCTGTGAGCGGGGACTGTGTTCTGTGAGCGGGGACTGTGTTCTGTGAGCGGGGGCTGTGTTCTGTGTTCTGTGAGCGGGGGCTGTGTTCTGTGAGCGGGGACTGTGTTCTGTGTTCTGTGAGCGGGGACTGTGATCTGTGTTCTGTGAGCGGGGACTGTGTTCTGTGAGCGGGGACTGTGTTCTGTGTTCTGTGAGCGGGGGCTGTGTTCTGTGAGCGGGGACTGTGTTCTGTGTTCTGTGAGCGGGGACTGTGTTCTGTGAGCGGGGACTGTGTTCTGTGTTCTGTGAGCGGGGACTGTGTTCTGTGTTCTGTGAGCAGGGGCTGTGTTCTGTGTTCTGTGAGCGGGGACTGTGTTCTGTGAGCGGGGACTGTGTTCTGTGAGCGGGGACTGTGTTCTGTGTTCTGTGAGCGGGGACTGTGTTCTGTGTTCTGTGAGCGGGGACTGTGTTCTGTGTTCTGTGAGCGGGGGCTGTGTTCTGTGTTCTGTGAGCGGGGACTGTGTTCTGTGAGCGGGGACTGTGTTCTGTGAGCGGGGGCTGTGTTCTGTCAGCGGGGACTGTGTTCTGTGTTCTGTGTTCTGTGAGCGGGGATTGTGTTCTGTGAGCGGGGGCTGTGTTCTATGTTCTGTGAGTGGGGACTGTGTTTTGTGAGCGGGGACTGTGTTCTGTGAGCGGGGACTGTGTTCTGTGAGCGGGGACTGTGTTCTGTGTTCTGTGAGTGGGGACTGTGTTCTGTGAGTGGGGACTGTGTTCTGTGAGCGGGGACTGTGTTCTTTGTTCTGTGAGTGGGGACTGTGTTCTGTGAGCGGGGACTGTGTTCTGTGTTCTGTGAGCGGGGGCTGTGTTTTGTGAGCGGGGACTGTGTTCTGTGAGCGGGGACTGTGTTCTGTGAGCGGGGACTGTTCTGTGTTCTGTGAGCGGGGACTGTGTTCTATGTTCTGTGAGTGGGGACTGTGTTCTGTGAGCGGGGACTGTGTTCTGTGAGCGGGGGCTGTGTTCTGTGTTCTGTGAGCGGGGACTGTGTTCTGTGAGCGGGGACTGTGTTCTGTGTTCTGTGAGTGGGGACTGTGTTCTATGTTCTGTGAGTGGGGACTGTGTTCTGTGAGCAGGGACTGTGTTCTATGTTCTGTGAGTGGGGACTGTGTTCTGTGAGCGGGGACTGTGTTCTGTGTTCTGTGTTCTGTGAGCGGGGACTGTGTTCTGTGAGCGGGGACTGTGTTCTGTGAGCGGGGACTGTGTTCTGTGAGCGGGGACTGTGTTCTGTGAGAGGGGACTGTGTTCTGTGTTCTGTGAGCGGGGGCTGTGTTCTGTGATCTGTGAGCGGGGGCTGTGTTCTGTGTTCTGTGAGCGGGGACTGTGTTCTGTGTTCTGTGAGCGGGGGCTGTGTTCTGTGTTCTGTGTTCTGTGAGCGGGGACTGTGTTCTGTGTTCTGTGAGCGGGGGCTGTGTTCTGTGAGCGGGGACTGTGTTCTGTGTTCTGTGAGCGGGGACTGTGTTCTGTGTTCTGTGAGCGGGGACTGTGTTCTGTGTTCTGTGAGTGGGGACTGTGTTCTGTGAGCGGGGACTGTGTTCTGTGTTCTGTGAGCGGGGACTGTGTTCTGTGAGCAAGGACTGTGTTCTGTGAGCGGGGACTGTGTTCTGTGAGCGGGGACTGTGTTCTGTGTTCTGTGAGCGGGGACTGTGTTCTGTGTTCTGTGAGTGGGGGCTGTGTTCTGTGAGCGGGGACTGTGTTCTGTGTTCTGTGACCGGGGACTGTGTTCTGTGTTCTGTGAGCGGGGACTGTGTTCTGTGAGCGGGGACTGTGTTCTGTGAGCGGGGACTGTGTTCTGTGTTCTGTGTTCTGTGAGCGGGGACTGTGTTCTGTGAGCGGGGGCTGTGTTCTGTGAGCGGGGACTGTGTTCTGTGTTCTGCGAGCGGGGACTGTGTTCTGTGAGCGGGGGCTGTGTTCTGTGAGCGGGGACTGTGTTCTGTGTTCTGTGAGCGGGGACTGTGTTCTGTGAGCGGGGACTGTGTTCTGTGAGCGGGGACTGTGTTCTGTGAGCCGGGACTGTGTTCTGTGAGCGGGGACTGTGTTCTGTGAGCGGGGACTGTGTTCTGTGAGCGGGGACTGTGTTCTGTGAGCGGGGACTGTGTTCTGTGAGCGGGGGCTGTGTTCTGTGTTCTGTGAGCGGGGACTGTGTTCTGTGTTCTGTGAGCGGGGACTGTGTTCTGTGAGCGGGGACTGTGTTCTATGTTCTGTGAGTGGGGACTGTGTTCTGTGAGCGGGGACTGTGTTCTATGTTCTGTGAGTGGGGACTGTGTTCTGTGAGCGGGGACTGTGTTCTGTGAGCGGGGACTGTGTTCTGTGAGAGGGGACTGTGTTCTGTGTTCTGTGAGCGGGGGCTGTGTTCTGTGTTCTGTGAGCGGGGACTGTGTTCTGTGTTCTGTGAGCGGGGGCTGTGTTCTGTGTTCTGTGTTCTTTGAGCGGGGACTGTGTTCTGTGTTCTGTGAGCGGGGACTGTGTTCTGTGAGCGGGGACTGTGTTCTGTGAGCGGGGGCTGTGTTCTGTGTTCTGTGAGCGGGGGCTGTGTTCTGTGAGCGGGGACTGTGTTCTGTGTTCTGTGAGCGGGGACTGTGATCTGTGTTCTGTGAGCGGGGACTGTGTTCTGTGAGCGGGGACTGTGTTCTGTGTTCTGTGAGCGGGGGCTGTGTTCTGTGAGCGGGGACTGTGTTCTGTGTTCTGTGAGCGGGGACTGTGTTCTGTGAGCGGGGACTGTGTTCTGTGTTCTGTGAGCGGGGACTGTGTTCTGTGTTCTGTGAGCAGGGGCTGTGTTCTGTGTTCTGTGAGCGGGGACTGTGTTCTGTGAGCGGGGACTGTGTTCTGTGAGCGGGGACTGTGTTCTGTGTTCTGTGAGCGGGGACTGTGTTCTGTGTTCTGTGAGCGGGGACTGTGTTCTGTGTTCTGTGAGCGGGGGCTGTGTTCTGTGTTCTGTGAGCGGGGACTGTGTTCTGTGAGCGGGGACTGTGTTCTGTGAGCGGGGGCTGTGTTCTGTCAGCGGGGACTGTGTTCTGTGTTCTGTGAGCGGGGATTGTGTTCTGTGAGCGGGGGCTGTGTTCTATGTTCTGTGAGTGGGGACTGTGTTTTGTGAGCGGGGACTGTGTTCTGTGAGCGGGGACTGTGTTCTGTGAGCGGGGACTGTGTTCTGTGTTCTGTGAGTGGGGACTGTGTTCTGTGAGTGGGGACTGTGTTCTGTGAGCGGGGACTGTGTTCTTTGTTCTGTGAGTGGGGACTGTGTTCTGTGAGCGGGGACTGTGTTCTGTGTTCTGTGAGCGGGGGCTGTGTTTTGTGAGCGGGGACTGTGTTCTGTGAGCGGGGACTGTGTTCTGTGAGCGGGGACTGTGTTCTGTGTTCTGTGAGTGGGGACTGTGTTCTGTGAGTGGGGACTGTGTTCTGTGAGCGGGGACTGTGTTCTGTGTTCTGTGAACGGGGGCTGTGATTTGTGAGCGGGGACTGTGTTCTGTGAGCGGGGACTGTGTTCTGTGAGCGGGGACTGTGTTCTGTGTTCTGTGAGCGGGGACTGTGTTCTATGTCCTGTGAGTGGGGACTGTGTTCTGTGTTCTGTGAGCGGGGACTGTGTTCTGTGAGCGGGGACTGTGTTCTATGTTCTGTGAGTGGGGACTGTGTTCTGTGAGCGGGGACTGTGTTCTATGTTCTGTGAGTGGGGACTGTGTTCTGTGAGCGGGGACTGTGTTCTGTGAGCGGGGACTGTGTTCTGTGAGAGGGGACTGTGTTCTGTGTTCTGTGAGCGGGGGCTGTGTTCTGTGTTCTGTGAGCGGGGACTGTGTTCTGTGTTCTGTGAGCGGGGGCTGTGTTCTGTGTTCTGTGTTCTTTGAGCGGGGACTGTGTTCTGTGTTCTGTGAGCGGGGGCTGTGTTCTGTGAGCGGGGACTGTGTTCTGTGTTCTGTGAGCGGGGACTGTGATCTGTGTTCTGTGAGCGGGGACTGTGTTCTGTGAGCGGGGACTGTGTTCTGTGTTCTGTGAGCGGGGGCTGTGTTCTGTGAGCGGGGACTGTGTTCTGTGTTCTGTGAGCGGGGACTGTGTTCTGTGAGCGGGGACTGTGTTCTGTGTTCTGTGAGCGGGGACTGTGTTCTGTGTTCTGTGAGCAGGGGCTGTGTTCTGTGTTCTGTGAGCGGGGACTGTGTTCTGTGAGCGGGGACTGTGTTCTGTGAGCGGGGACTGTGTTCTGTGTTCTGTGAGCGGGGACTGTGTTCTGTGTTCTGTGAGCGGGGACTGTGTTCTGTGTTCTGTGAGCGGGGGCTGTGTTCTGTGTTCTGTGAGCGGGGACTGTGTTCTGTGAGCGGGGACTGTGTTCTGTGAGCGGGGGCTGTGTTCTGTCAGCGGGGACTGTGTTCTGTGTTCTGTGTTCTGTGAGCGGGGATTGTGTTCTGTGAGCGGGGGCTGTGTTCTATGTTCTGTGAGTGGGGACTGTGTTTTGTGAGCGGGGACTGTGTTCTGTGAGCGGGGACTGTGTTCTGTGAGCGGGGACTGTGTTCTGTGTTCTGTGAGTGGGGACTGTGTTCTGTGAGTGGGGACTGTGTTCTGTGAGCGGGGACTGTGTTCTTTGTTCTGTGAGTGGGGACTGTGTTCTGTGAGCGGGGACTGTGTTCTGTGTTCTGTGAGCGGGGGCTGTGTTTTGTGAGCGGGGACTGTGTTCTGTGAGCGGGGACTGTGTTCTGTGAGCGGGGACTGTTCTGTGTTCTGTGAGCGGGGACTGTGTTCTATGTTCTGTGAGTGGGGACTGTGTTCTGTGAGCGGGGACTGTGTTCTGTGAGCGGGGGCTGTGTTCTGTGTTCTGTGAGCGGGGACTGTGTTCTGTGAGCGGGGACTGTGTTCTGTGTTCTGTGAGTGGGGACTGTGTTCTATGTTCTGTGAGTGGGGACTGTGTTCTGTGAGCAGGGACTGTGTTCTATGTTCTGTGAGTGGGGACTGTGTTCTGTGAGCGGGGACTGTGTTCTGTGTTCTGTGTTCTGTGAGCGGGGACTGTGTTCTGTGAGCGGGGACTGTGTTCTGTGAGCGGGGACTGTGTTCTGTGAGCGGGGACTGTGTTCTGTGAGAGGGGACTGTGTTCTGTGTTCTGTGAGCGGGGGCTGTGTTCTGTGATCTGTGAGCGGGGGCTGTGTTCTGTGTTCTGTGAGCGGGGACTGTGTTCTGTGTTCTGTGAGCGGGGGCTGTGTTCTGTGTTCTGTGTTCTGTGAGCGGGGACTGTGTTCTGTGTTCTGTGAGCGGGGGCTGTGTTCTGTGAGCGGGGACTGTGTTCTGTGTTCTGTGAGCGGGGACTGTGTTCTGTGTTCTGTGAGCGGGGACTGTGTTCTGTGTTCTGTGAGTGGGGACTGTGTTCTGTGAGCGGGGACTGTGTTCTGTGTTCTGTGAGCGGGGACTGTGTTCTGTGAGCAAGGACTGTGTTCTGTGAGCGGGGACTGTGTTCTGTGAGCGGGGACTGTGTTCTGTGTTCTGTGAGCGGGGACTGTGTTCTGTGTTCTGTGAGTGGGGGCTGTGTTCTGTGAGCGGGGACTGTGTTCTGTGTTCTGTGACCGGGGACTGTGTTCTGTGTTCTGTGAGCGGGGACTGTGTTCTGTGAGCGGGGACTGTGTTCTGTGAGCGGGGACTGTGTTCTGTGTTCTGTGTTCTGTGAGCGGGGACTGTGTTCTGTGAGCGGGGGCTGTGTTCTGTGAGCGGGGACTGTGTTCTGTGTTCTGTGAGCGGGGACTGTGTTCTGTGAGCGGGGGCTGTGTTCTGTGAGCGGGGACTGTGTTCTGTGTTCTGTGAGCGGGGACTGTGTTCTGTGAGCGGGGACTGTGTTCTGTGAGCGGGGACTGTGTTCTGTGAGCCGGGACTGTGTTCTGTGAGCGGGGACTGTGTTCTGTGAGCGGGGACTGTGTTCTGTGAGCGGGGACTGTGTTCTGTGAGCGGGGACTGTGTTCTGTGAGCGGGGGCTGTGTTCTGTGTTCTGTGAGCGGGGGCTGTGTTCTGTGAGCGGGGACTGTGTTCTGTGAGCGGGGACTGTGTTCTGTGTTCTGTGAGCGGGGACTGTGTTCTGTGTTCTGTGAGTGGGGACTGTGTTCTGTGAGCGGGGACTGTGTTCTGTGAGCGGGGACTGTGTTCTGTGTTCTGTGAGTGGGGACTGTGTTCTGTGAGCGGGGACTGTGTTCTGTGAGCAGGGACTGTGTTCTGTGTTCTGTGAGCGGGGACTGTGTTCTGTGAGCGGGGACTGTGTTCTGTGTTCTGTGAGCGGGGACTGTGTTCTGTGTTCTGTGAGCGAGGACTGTGTTCTGTGTTCTGTGAGCGGGGGCTGTGTTCTGTGTTCTGTGAGCGGGGACTGTGTTCTGTGAGCGGGGACTGTGTTCTGTGAGCGGGGGCTGTGTTCTGTCAGCGGGGACTGTGTTCTGTGTTCTGTGTTCTGTGAGCGGGGATTGTGTTCTGTGAGCGGGTGCTGTGTTCTATGTTCTGTGAGTGGGGACTGTGTTCTATGTTCTGTGAGTGGGGACTGTGTTCTGTGTTCTGTGAGCGGGGACTGTGTTCTGTGAGCGGGGGCTGTGTTCTGTGTTCTGTGAGCGGGGACTGTGTTCTGTGAGCGGGGGCTGTGTTCTGTGTTCTGTGAGCGGGGACTGTGTTCTGTGAGCGGGGACTGTGTTCTGTGTTCTGTGAGTGGGGACTGTGTTCTGTGAGTGGGGACTGTGTTCTGTGAGCGGGGACTGTGTTCTGTGTTCTGTGAGCGGGGGCTGTGTTCTGTGAGCGGGGACTGTGTTCTGTGAGCGGGACTGTGTTCTGTGAGCGGGGACTGTGTTCTGTGAGCGGGGGCTGTGTTCTGTGTTCTGTGAGCGGGGACTGTGTTTTGTGAGCGGGGACTGTGTTCTGTGAGCGGGGACTGTGTTCTGTGAGCGGGGACTGTGTTCTGTGTTCTGTGAGCGGGGACTGTGTTCTATGTTCTGTGAGTGGGGACTGTGTTCTGTGTTCTGTGAGCGGGGACTGTGTTCTGTGAGCGGGGGCTGTGTTCTGTGTTCTGTGAGCGGGGACTGTGTTCTGTGAGCGGGGACTGTGTTCTGTGTTCTGTGAGTGGGGACTGTGTTCTGTGAGTGGGGACTGTGTTCTGTGAGCGGGGACTGTGTTCTGTGTTCTGTGAGCGGGGGCTGTGATTTGTGAGCGGGGACTGTGTTCTGTGAGCGGGGACTGTGTTCTGTGAGCGGGGACTGTGTTCTGTGTTCTGTGAGCGGGGACTGTGTTCTATGTCCTGTGAGTGGGGACTGTGTTCTGTGTTCTGTGAGCGGGGACTGTGTTCTGTGAGCGGGGACTGTGTTCTATGTTCTGTGAGTGGGGACTGTGTTCTGTGAGCGGGGACTGTGTTCTATGTTCTGTGAGTGGGGACTGTGTTCTGTGAGCGGGGACTGTGTTCTGTGAGCGGGGACTGTGTTCTGTGAGAGGGGACTGTGTTCTGTGTTCTGTGAGCGGGGGCTGTGTTCTGTGTTCTGTGAGCGGGGACTGTGTTCTGTGTTCTGTGAGCGGGGGCTGTGTTCTGTGTTCTGTGTTCTTTGAGCGGGGACTGTGTTCTGTGTTCTGTGAGCGGGGACTGTGTTCTGTGAGCGGGGGCTGTGTTCTGTGAGCGGGGACTGTGTTCTGTGAGCGGGGGCTGTGTTCTGTGTTCTGTGAGCGGGGGCTGTGTTCTGTGAGCGGGGACTGTGTTCTGTGTTCTGTGAGCGGGGACTGTGATCTGTGTTCTGTGAGCGGGGGCTGTGTTCTGTGTTCTGTGAGCGGGGGCTGTGTTCTGTGAGCGGGGACTGTGTTCTGTGTTCTGTGAGCGGGGACTGTGTTCTGTGAGCGGGGACTGTGTTCTGTGTTCTGTGAGCGGGGACTGTGTTCTGTGTTCTGTGAGCAGGGGCTGTGTTCTGTGTTCTGTGAGCGGGGACTGTGTTCTGTGAGCGGGGACTGTGTTCTGTGAGCGGGGGCTGTGTTCTGTCAGCGGGGACTGTGTTCTGTGTTCTGTGTTCTGTGAGCGGGGATTGTGTTCTGTGAGTGGGGACTGTGTTCTATGTTCTGTGAGTGGGGACTGTGTTCTGTGTTCTGTGAGCGGGGACTGTGTTCTGTGAGCGGGGGCTGTGTTCTGTGTTCTGTGAGCGGGGACTGTGTTCTGTGAGCGGGGACTGTGTTCTGTGTTCTGTGAGTGGGGACTGTGTTCTGTGAGTGGGGACTGTGTTCTGTGTTCTGTGAGTGGGGACTGTGTTCTGTGAGCGGGGACTGTGTTCTATGTTCTGTGAGCGGGGACAGTGTTCTGTGTTCTGTGAGTGGGGACGGTGTTCTGTGAGCGGGGACTGTGTTCTATGTTCTGTGAGTGGGGACTGTGTTCTGTGAGCGGGGACTGTGTTCTATGTTCTGTGAGTGGGGACTGTGTTCTGTGAGCGGGGACTGTGTTCTGTGTTCTGTGTTCTGTGAGCGGGGGCTGTGTTCTGTGTTCTGTGTTCTGTTAGCGGGGACTGTGTTCTGTGAGCGGGGACTATGTTCTGTGTTCTGTGAGCGGGGACTGTGTTCTGTGAGCGGGGACTGTGTTCTGTGAGCGGGGACTGTGTTCTGTGAGCGGGGGCTGTGTTCTGTGTTCTGTGAGAGGGACTGTGTTCTGTGTTCTGTGATAGGGGACTGTGTTCTGTGAGCGGGGACTGTGTTCTATGTTCTGTGAGCGGGGGCTGTGTGCTGTGTTCTGTGAGCGGGGACTGTGTTCTGTGAGCGGGGACTGTGTTCTGTGAGCGGGGACTGTGTTCTGTGTTCTGTGAGCGGGGACTGTGTTCTATGTTCTGTGAGTGGGGACTGTGTTCTGTGAGCGGGGACTGTGTTCTGTGAGCGGGGGCTGTGTTCTGTGTTCTGTGAGCGGGGACTGTGTTCTGTGAGCGGGGACTGTGTTCTGTGTTCTGTGAGTGGGGACTGTGTTCTATGTTCTGTGAGTGGGGACTGTGTTCTGTGAGCCGGGACTGTGTTCTATGTTCTGTGAGTGGGGACTGTGTTCTGTGAGCGGGGACTGTGTTCTGTGTTCTGTGTTCTGTGAGCGGGGACTGTGTTCTGTGAGCGGGGACTGTGTTCTGTGAGCGGGGACTGTGTTCTGTGAGCGGGGACTGTGTTCTGTAAGCGGGGACTGTGTTCTGTGAGAGGGGACTGTGTTCTGTGTTCTGTGAGCGGGGGCTGTGTTCTGTGATCTGTGAGCGGGGGCTGTGTTCTGTGTTCTGTGAGCGGGGACTGTGTTCTGTGTTCTGTGAGCGGGGACTGTGTTCTGTGAGCGGGGACTGTGTTCTGTGAGCGGGGGCTGTGTTCTGTCAGCGGGGACTGTGTTCTGTGTTCTGTGTTCTGTGAGCGGGGATTGTGTTCTGTGAGTGGGGACTGTGTTCTATGTTCTGTGAGTGGGGACTGTGTTCTGTGTTCTGTGAGCGGGGACTGTGTTCTGTGAGCGGGGGCTGTGTACTGTGTTCTGTGAGCGGGGACTGTGTTCTGTGAGCGGGGACTGTGTTCTGTGTTCTGTGAGTGGGGACTGTGTTCTGTGAGTGGGGACTGTGTTCTGTGTTCTGTGAGTGGGGACTGTGTTCTGTGAGCGGGGACTGTGTTCTATGTTCTGTGAGCGGGGACAGTGTTCTGTGTTCTGTGAGTGGGGACGGTGTTCTGTGAGCGGGGACTGTGTTCTATGTTCTGTGAGTGGGGACTGTGTTCTGTGAGCGGGGACTGTGTTCTATGTTCTGTGAGTGGGGACTGTGTTCTGTGAGCGGGGACTGTGTTCTGTGTTCTGTGTTCTGTGAGCGGGGGCTGTGTTCTGTGTTCTGTGTTCTGTTAGCGGGGACTGTGTTCTGTGAGCGGGGACTATGTTCTGTGTTCTGTGAGCGGGGACTGTGTTCTGTGAGCGGGGACTGTGTTCTGTGAGCGGGGACTGTGTTCTGTGAGCGGGGGCTGTGTTCTGTGTTCTGTGAGAGGGACTGTGTTCTGTGTTCTGTGATCGGGGACTGTGTTCTGTGAGCGGGGACTGGGTTCTATGTTCTGTGAGCGGGGGCTGTGTGCTGTGTTCTGTGAGCGGGGACTGTGTTCTGTGAGCGGGGACTGTGTTCTGTGAGCGGGGACTGTGTTCTGTGTTCTGTGAGCGGGGACTGTGTTCTGTGTTCTGTGAGCGGGGACTGTGTTCTGTGAGCAGGGACTGTGTTCTGTGTTCCGTGAGTGGGGACTGTGTTCTGTGAGCAGGGACTGTGTTCTGTGTTCTGTGAGCGGGGACTGTGTTCTGTGTTCTGTGAGCGGGGACTGTGTTCTGTGTTCTGTGAGCGGGGACTGTGTTCTGTGAGCGGGGACTGTGTTCTGTGTTCTGTGAGCGGGGACTGTGTTCTGTGTTCTGTGAGCGGGGACTGTGTTCTGTGTTCTGTGAGCGGGGGCTGTGTTCTGTGTTCTGTGAGCGGGGACTGTGTTCTGTGAGCGGGGACTGTGTTCTGTGAGCGGGGACTGTGTTCTGTCAGCGGGGACTGTGTTCTGTGTTCTGTGTTCTGTGAGCGGGGATTGTGTTCTGTGAGCGGGGGCTGTGTTCTATGTTCTGTGAGTGGGGACTGTGTTTTGTGAGCGGGGACTGTGTTCTGTGAGCGGGGACTGTGTTCTGTGAGCGGGGACTGTGTTCTGTGTTCTGTGAGTGGGGACTGTGTTCTGTGAGCGGGGACTGTGTTCTGTGTTCTGTGAGCGGGGGCTGTGTTTTGTGAGCGGGGACTGTGTTCTGTGAGCGGGGACTGTGTTCTGTGAGCGGGGACTGTGTTCTGTGTTCTGTGAGCGGGGACTGTGTTCTATGTTCTGTGAGTGGGGACTGTGTTCTGTGAGCGGGGACTGTGTTCTGTGAGCGGGGGCTGTGTTCTGTGTTCTGTGAGCGGGGACTGTGTTCTGTGAGCGGGGACTGTGTTCTGTGTTCTGTGAGTGGGGACTGTGTTCTATGTTCTGTGAGTGGGGACTGTGTTCTGTGAGCCGGGACTGTGTTCTATGTTCTGTGAGTGGGGACTGTGTTCTGTGAGCGGGGACTGTGTTCTGTGTTCTGTGTTCTGTGAGCGGGGACTGTGTTCCGTGAGCGGGGACTGTGTTCTGTGAGCGGGGACTGTGTTCTGTGAGCGGGGACTGTGTTCAGTGAGCGGGGACTGTGTTCTGTGAGAGGGGACTGTGTTCTGTGTTCTGTGAGCGGGGGCTGTGTTCTGTGATCTGTGAGCGGGGGCTGTGTTCTGTGTTCTGTGAGCGGGGACTGTGTTCTGTGTTCTGTGAGCGGGGGCTGTGTTCTGTGTTCTGTGTTCTGTGAGCGGGGACTGTGTTCTGTGTTCTGTGAGCGGGGGCTGTGTTCTGTGAGCGGGGACTGTGTTCTGTGAGCGGGGGCTGTGTTCTGTGTTCTGTGAGCGGGGGCTGTGTTCTGTGAGCGGGGACTGTGTTCTGTGTTCTGTGAGCGGGGACTGTGTTCTGTGTTCTGTGAGCGGGGACTGTGTTCTGTGTTCTGTGAGCGGGGACTGTGTTCTGTGAGCGGGGACTGTGTTCTGTGTTCTGTGAGCGGGGGCTGTGTTCTGTGAGCGGGGACTGTGTTCTGTGTTCTGTGAGCGGGGACTGTGTTCTGTGTTCTGTGAGCGGGGGCTGTGTTCTGTGAGCGGGGACTGTGTTCTGTGAGCGGGGGCTGTGTTCTGTGTTCTGTGAGCGGGGAGTGTGTTCTGTGTTCTGTGAGTGGGGACTGTGTTCTGTGAGCGGGGACTGTGTTCTGTGTTCTGTGAGCGGGGACTGTGTTCTGTGAGCGGGGACTGTGTTCTGTGAGCGGGGACTGTGTTCTATGTTCTGTGAGTGGGGACTGTGTTCTGTGAGCGGGGACTGTGTTCTATGTTCTGTGAGTGGGGACTGTGTTCTGTGAGCGGGGACTGTGTTCTGTGAGCGGGGACTGTGTTCTGTGAGAGGGGACTGTGTTCTGTGTTCTGTGAGCGGGGGCTGTGTTCTGTGTTCTGTGAGCGGGGACTGTGTTCTGTGTTCTGTGAGCGGGGGCTGTGTTCTGTGTTCTGTGTTCTTTGAGCGGGGACTGTGTTCTGTATTCTGTGAGCGGGGACTGTGTTCTGTGAGCGGGGGCTGTGTTCTGTGAGCGGGGACTGTGTTCTGTGAGCGGGGGCTGTGTTCTGTGTTCTGTGAGCGGGGGCTGTGTTCTGTGAGCGGGGACTGTGTTCTGTGTTCTGTGAGCGGGGACTGTGATCTGTGTTCTGTGGGCGGGAACTGTGTTCTGTGAGCGGGGGCTGTGTTCTGTGTTCTGTGAGCGGGGGCTGTTTTCTGTGAGCGGGGACTGTGTTCTGTGTTCTGTGAGCGGGGACTGTGTTCTGTGAGCGGGGACTGTGTTCTGTGAGCGGGGACTGTGTTCTGTGTTCTGTGAGCAGGGGCTGTGTTCTGTGTTCTGTGAGCGGGGACTGTGTTCTGTGAGCGGGGACTGTGTTCTGTGAGCGGGGGCTGTGTTCTGTCAGCGGGGACTGTGTTCTGTGTTCAGTGTTCTGTGAGCGGGGATTGTGTTCTGTGAGTGGGGACTGTGTTCTATGTTCTGTGAGTGGGGACTGTGTTCTGTGTTCTGTGAGCGGGGACTGTGTTCTGTGAGCGGGGGCTGTGTTCTGTGTTCTGTGAGCGGGGACTGTGTTCTGTGAGCGGGGACTGTGTTCTGTGTTCTGTGAGTGGGGACTGTGTTCTGTGAGTGGGGACTGTGTACTGTGTTCTGTGAGTGGGGACTGTGTTCTGTGAGCGGGGACTGTGTTCTATGTTCTGTGAGCGGGGACAGTGTTCTGTGAGTGGGGACGGTGTTCTGTGAGCGGGGACTGTGTTCTATGTTCTGTGAGTGGGGACTGTGTTCTGTGAGCGGGGACTGTGTTCTATGTTCTGTGAGTGGGGACTGTGTTCTGTGAGCGGGGACTGTGTTCTGTGTTCTGTGTTCTGTGAGCGGGGGCTGTGTTCTGTGTTCTGTGTTCTGTTAGCGGGGACTGTGTTCTGTGAGCGGGGACTATGTTCTGTGTTCTGTGAGCGGGGACTGTGTTCTGTGAGCGGGGACTGTGTTCTGTGAGCGGGGACTGTGTTCTGTGAGCGGGGGCTGTGTTCTGTGTTCTGTGAGAGGGACTGTGTTCTGTGTTCTGTGATCGGGGACTGTTTTCTGTGAGCGGGGACTGTGTTCTATGTTCTGTGAGCGGGGGCTGTGTGCTGTGTTCTGTGAGCGGGGACTGTGTTCTGTGAGCGGGGACTGTGTTCTGTGAGCGGGGACTGTGTTCTGTGTTCTGTGAGCGGGGACTGTGTTCTGTGTTCTGTGAGCGGGGACTGTGTTTTGTGAGCAGGGACTGTGTTCTGTGTTCTGTGAGTGGGGACTGTGTTCTGTGAGCAGGGACTGTGTTCTGTGTTCTGTGAGCGGGGACTGTGTTCTGTGTTCTGTGAGCGGGGACTGTGTTCTGTGTTCTGTGAGCGGGGACTGTGTTCTGTGAGCGGGGACTGTGTTCTGTGTTCTGTGAGCGGGGACTGTGTTCTGTGTTCTGTGAGCGGGGACTGTGTTCTGTGTTCTGTGAGCGGGGGCTGTGTTCTGTGTTCTGTGTTCTGTTAGCGGGGACTGTGTTCTGTGAGCGGGGACTATGTTCTGTGTTCTTTGAGCGGGGACTGTGTTCTGTGAGCGGGGACTGTGTTCTGTGAGCGGGGACTGTGTTCTGTGAGCGGGGGCTGTGTTCTGTGTTCTGTGAGAGGGACTGTGTTCTGTGTTCTGTGATCGGGGACTGTGTTCTGTGAGCGGGGACTGTGTTCTATGTTCTGTGAGCGGGGGCTGTGTGCTGTGTTCTGTGAGCGGGGACTGTGTTCTGTGAGCGGGGACTGTGTTCTGTGAGCGGGGACTGTGTTCTGTGTTCTGTGAGCGGGGACTGTGTTCTATGTTCTGTGAGTGGGGACTGTGTTCTGTGAGCGGGGACTGTGTTCTGTGAGCGGGGGCTGTGTTCTGTGTTCTGTGAGCGGGGACTGTGTTCTGTGAGCGGGGACTGTGTTCTGTGTTCTGTGAGTGGGGACTGTGTTCTATGTTCTGTGAGTGGGGACTGTGTTCTGTGAGCCGGGACTGTGTTCTATGTTCTGTGAGTGGGGACTGTGTTCTGTGAGCGGGGACTGTGTTCTGTGTTCTGTGTTCTGTGAGCGGGGACTGTGTTCTGTGAGCGGGGACTGTGTTCTGTGAGCGGGGACTGTGTTCTGTGAGCGGGGACTGTGTTCTGTAAGCGGGGACTGTGTTCTGTGAGAGGGGACTGTGTTCTGTGTTCTGTGAGCGGGGGCTGTGTTCTGTGATCTGTGAGCGGGGGCTGTGTTCTGTGTTCTGTGAGCGGGGACTGTGTTCTGTGTTCTGTGAGCGGGGACTGTGTTCTGTGAGCGGGGACTGTGTTCTGTGAGCGGGGGCTGTGTTCTGTCAGCGGGGACTGTGTTCTGTGTTCTGTGTTCTGTGAGCGGGGATTGTGTTCTGTGAGTGGGGACTGTGTTCTATGTTCTGTGAGTGGGGACTGTGTTCTGTGTTCTGTGAGCGGGGACTGTGTTCTGTGAGCGGGGGCTGTGTACTGTGTTCTGTGAGCGGGGACTGTGTTCTGTGAGCGGGGACTGTGTTCTGTGTTCTGTGAGTGGGGACTGTGTTCTGTGAGTGGGGACTGTGTTCTGTGTTCTGTGAGTGGGGACTGTGTTCTGTGAGCGGGGACTGTGTTCTATGTTCTGTGAGCGGGGACAGTGTTCTGTGTTCTGTGAGTGGGGACGGTGTTCTGTGAGCGGGGACTGTGTTCTATGTTCTGTGAGTGGGGACTGTGTTCTGTGAGCGGGGACTGTGTTCTATGTTCTGTGAGTGGGGACTGTGTTCTGTGAGCGGGGACTGTGTTCTGTGTTCTGTGTTCTGTGAGCGGGGGCTGTGTTCTGTGTTCTGTGTTCTGTTAGCGGGGACTGTGTTCTGTGAGCGGGGACTATGTTCTGTGTTCTGTGAGCGGGGACTGTGTTCTGTGAGCGGGGACTGTGTTCTGTGAGCGGGGACTGTGTTCTGTGAGCGGGGGCTGTGTTCTGTGTTCTGTGAGAGGGACTGTGTTCTGTGTTCTGTGATCGGGGACTGTGTTCTGTGAGCGGGGACTGGGTTCTATGTTCTGTGAGCGGGGGCTGTGTGCTGTGTTCTGTGAGCGGGGACTGTGTTCTGTGAGCGGGGACTGTGTTCTGTGAGCGGGGACTGTGTTCTGTGTTCTGTGAGCGGGGACTGTGTTCTGTGTTCTGTGAGCGGGGACTGTGTTCTGTGAGCAGGGACTGTGTTCTGTGTTCCGTGAGTGGGGACTGTGTTCTGTGAGCAGGGACTGTGTTCTGTGTTCTGTGAGCGGGGACTGTGTTCTGTGTTCTGTGAGCGGGGACTGTGTTCTGTGTTCTGTGAGCGGGGACTGTGTTCTGTGAGCGGGGACTGTGTTCTGTGTTCTGTGAGCGGGGACTGTGTTCTGTGTTCTGTGAGCGGGGACTGTGTTCTGTGTTCTGTGAGCGGGGGCTGTGTTCTGTGTTCTGTGAGCGGGGACTGTGTTCTGTGAGCGGGGACTGTGTTCTGTGAGCGGGGACTGTGTTCTGTCAGCGGGGACTGTGTTCTGTGTTCTGTGTTCTGTGAGCGGGGATTGTGTTCTGTGAGCGGGGGCTGTGTTCTATGTTCTGTGAGTGGGGACTGTGTTTTGTGAGCGGGGACTGTGTTCTGTGAGCGGGGACTGTGTTCTGTGAGCGGGGACTGTGTTCTGTGTTCTGTGAGTGGGGACTGTGTTCTGTGAGCGGGGACTGTGTTCTGTGTTCTGTGAGCGGGGGCTGTGTTTTGTGAGCGGGGACTGTGTTCTGTGAGCGGGGACTGTGTTCTGTGAGCGGGGACTGTGTTCTGTGTTCTGTGAGCGGGGACTGTGTTCTATGTTCTGTGAGTGGGGACTGTGTTCTGTGAGCGGGGACTGTGTTCTGTGAGCGGGGGCTGTGTTCTGTGTTCTGTGAGCGGGGACTGTGTTCTGTGAGCGGGGACTGTGTTCTGTGTTCTGTGAGTGGGGACTGTGTTCTATGTTCTGTGAGTGGGGACTGTGTTCTGTGAGCCGGGACTGTGTTCTATGTTCTGTGAGTGGGGACTGTGTTCTGTGAGCGGGGACTGTGTTCTGTGTTCTGTGTTCTGTGAGCGGGGACTGTGTTCCGTGAGCGGGGACTGTGTTCTGTGAGCGGGGACTGTGTTCTGTGAGCGGGGACTGTGTTCTGTGAGCGGGGACTGTGTTCTGTGAGAGGGGACTGTGTTCTGTGTTCTGTGAGCGGGGGCTGTGTTCTGTGATCTGTGAGCGGGGGCTGTGTTCTGTGTTCTGTGAGCGGGGACTGTGTTCTGTGTTCTGTGAGCGGGGGCTGTGTTCTGTGTTCTGTGTTCTGTGAGCGGGGACTGTGTTCTGTGTTCTGTGAGCGGGGGCTGTGTTCTGTGAGCGGGGACTGTGTTCTGTGAGCGGGGGCTGTGTTCTGTGTTCTGTGAGCGGGGGCTGTGTTCTGTGAGCGGGGACTGTGTTCTGTGTTCTGTGAGCGGGGACTGTGTTCTGTGTTCTGTGAGCGGGGACTGTGTTCTGTGTTCTGTGAGCGGGGACTGTGTTCTGTGAGCGGGGACTGTGTTCTGTGTTCTGTGAGCGGGGGCTGTGTTCTGTGAGCGGGGACTGTGTTCTGTGTTCTGTGAGCGGGGACTGTGTTCTGTGTTCTGTGAGCGGGGGCTGTGTTCTGTGAGCGGGGACTGTGTTCTGTGAGCGGGGGCTGTGTTCTGTGTTCTGTGAGCGGGGAGTGTGTTCTGTGTTCTGTGAGTGGGGACTGTGTTCTGTGAGCGGGGACTGTGTTCTGTGTTCTGTGAGCGGGGACTGTGTTCTGTGAGCGGGGACTGTGTTCTGTGAGCGGGGACTGTGTTCTATGTTCTGTGAGTGGGGACTGTGTTCTGTGAGCGGGGACTGTGTTCTATGTTCTGTGAGTGGGGACTGTGTTCTGTGAGCGGGGACTGTGTTCTGTGAGCGGGGACTGTGTTCTGTGAGAGGGGACTGTGTTCTGTGTTCTGTGAGCGGGGGCTGTGTTCTGTGTTCTGTGAGCGGGGACTGTGTTCTGTGTTCTGTGAGCGGGGGCTGTGTTCTGTGTTCTGTGTTCTTTGAGCGGGGACTGTGTTCTGTATTCTGTGAGCGGGGACTGTGTTCTGTGAGCGGGGGCTGTGTTCTGTGAGCGGGGACTGTGTTCTGTGAGCGGGGGCTGTGTTCTGTGTTCTGTGAGCGGGGGCTGTGTTCTGTGAGCGGGGACTGTGTTCTGTGTTCTGTGAGCGGGGACTGTGATCTGTGTTCTGTGAGCGGGAACTGTGTTCTGTGAGCGGGGGCTGTGTTCTGTGTTCTGTGAGCGGGGGCTGTGTTCTGTGAGCGGGGACTGTGTTCTGTGTTCTGTGAGCGGGGACTGTGTTCTGTGAGCGGGGACTGTGTTCTGTGAGCGGGGACTGTGTTCTGTGTTCTGTGAGCAGGGGCTGTGTTCTGTGTTCTGTGAGCGGGGACTGTGTTCTGTGAGCGGGGACTGTGTTCTGTGAGCGGGGGCTGTGTTCTGTCAGCGGGGACTGTGTTCTGTGTTCAGTGTTCTGTGAGCGGGGATTGTGTTCTGTGAGTGGGGACTGTGTTCTATGTTCTGTGAGTGGGGACTGTGTTCTGTGTTCTGTGAGCGGGGACTGTGTTCTGTGAGCGGGGGCTGTGTTCTGTGTTCTGTGAGCGGGGACTGTGTTCTGTGAGCGGGGACTGTGTTCTGTGTTCTGTGAGTGGGGACTGTGTTCTGTGAGTGGGGACTGTGTTCTGTGTTCTGTGAGTGGGGACTGTGTTCTGTGAGCGGGGACTGTGTTCTATGTTCTGTGAGCGGGGACAGTGTTCTGTGAGTGGGGACGGTGTTCTGTGAGCGGGGACTGTGTTCTATGTTCTGTGAGTGGGGACTGTGTTCTGTGAGCGGGGACTGTGTTCTATGTTCTGTGAGTGGGGACTGTGTTCTGTGAGCGGGGACTGTGTTCTGTGTTCTGTGTTCTGTGAGCGGGGGCTGTGTTCTGTGTTCTGTGTTCTGTTAGCGGGGACTGTGTTCTGTGAGCGGGGACTATGTTCTGTGTTCTGTGAGCGGGGACTGTGTTCTGTGAGCGGGGACTGTGTTCTGTGAGCGGGGACTGTGTTCTGTGAGCGGGGGCTGTGTTCTGTGTTCTGTGAGAGGGACTGTGTTCTGTGTTCTGTGATCGGGGACTGTTTTCTGTGAGCGGGGACTGTGTTCTATGTTCTGTGAGCGGGGGCTGTGTGCTGTGTTCTGTGAGCGGGGACTGTGTTCTGTGAGCGGGGACTGTGTTCTGTGAGCGGGGACTGTGTTCTGTGTTCTGTGAGCGGGGACTGTGTTCTGTGTTCTGTGAGCGGGGACTGTGTTCTGTGAGCAGGGACTGTGTTCTGTGTTCTGTGAGTGGGGACTGTGTTCTGTGAGCAGGGACTGTGTTCTGTGTTCTGTGAGCGGGGACTGTGTTCTGTGTTCTGTGAGCGGGGACTGTGTTCTGTGTTCTGTGAGCGGGGACTGTGTTCTGTGAGCGGGGACTGTGTTCTGTGTTCTGTGAGCGGGGACTGTGTTCTGTGTTCTGTGAGCGGGGACTGTGTTCTGTGTTCTGTGAGCGGGGGCTGTGTTCTGTGTTCTGTGAGCGGGGACTGTGTTCTGTGAGCGGGGACTGTGTTCTGTGAGCGGGGGCTGTGCTCTGTCAGCGGGGACTGTGTTCTGTGTTCTGTGTTCTGTGAGCGGGGATTGTGTTCTGTGAGCGGGGGCTGTGTTCTATGTTCTGTGAGTGGGGACTGTGTTTTGTGAGCGGGGACTGTGTTCTGTGAGCGGGGACTGTGTTCCGTGAGCCGGGACTGTGTTCTGTTTTCTGTGAGTGGGGACTGTGTTCTGTGAGCGGGGACTGTGTTCTGTGAGCGGGGGCTGTGTTCTGTGTTCTGTGAGCGGGGACTGTGTTCTGTGAGCGGGGACTGTGTTCTGTGTTCTGTGAGTGGGGACTGTGTTCTATGTTCTGTGAGTGGGGACTGTGTTCTGTGAGCGGGGACTGTGTTCTATGTTCTGTGAGTGGGGACTGTGTTCTGTGAGCGGGGACTGTGTTCTGTGTTCTGTGTTCTGTGAGCGGGGACTGTGTTCTGTGAGCGGGGACTGTGTTCTGTGAGCGGGGACTGTGTTCTGTGAGCGGGGACTGTGTTCTGTGAGCGGGGACTGTGTTCTGTGAGAGGGGACTGTGTTCTGTGTTCTGTGAGCGGGGGCTGTGTTCTGTGATCTGTGAGCGGGGGCTGTGTTCTGTGTTCTGTGAGCGGGGACTGTGTTCTGTGTTCTGTGAGCGGGGGCTGTGTTCTGTGTTCTGTGTTCTGTGAGCGGGGACTGTGTTCTGTGTTCTGTGAGCGGGGGCTGTGTTCTGTGAGCGGGGACTGTGTTCTGTGAGCGGGGGCTGTGTTCTGTGTTCTGTGAGCGGGGGCTGTGTTCTGTGAGCAGGGACTGTGTTCTGTGTTCTGTGAGCGGGGACTGTGTTCTGTGTTCTGTGAGCGGGGACTGTGTTCTGTGTTCTGTGAGCGGGGACTGTGTTCTGTGAGCGGGGACTGTGTTCTGTGTTCTGTGAGCGGGGGCTGTGTTCTGTGAGCGGGGACTGTGTTCTGTGTTCTGTGAGCGGGGACTGTGTTCTGTGTTCTGTGAGCGGGGGCTGTGTTCTGTGAGCGGGGACTGTGTTCTGTGAGCGGGGGCTGTGTTCTGTGTTCTGTGAGCGGGGACTGTGTTCTGTGTTCTGTGAGTGGGGACTGTGTTCTGTGAGCGGGGACTGTGTTCTGTGTTCTGTGAGCAGGGACTGTGTTCTGTGAGCGGGGACTGTGTTCTGTGAGCGGGGACTGTGTTCTGTGAGCGGGGACTGTGTTCTGTGTTCTGTGAGCGGGGACTGTGTTCTGTGTTCTGTGAGTGGGGGCTGTGTTCTGTGAGCGGGGACTGTGTTCCGTGTTCTGTGAGCGGGGACTGTGTTCTGTGTTCTGTGAGCGGGGACTGTGTTCTGTGAGCGGGGACTGTGTTCTGTGAGCGGGGACTGTGTTCTGTGAGCGGGGGCTGTGTTCTGTGAGCGGGGACTGTGTTCTGTGTTCTGTGAGCGGGGACTGTGTTCTGTGAGCGGGGGCTGTGTTCTGTGAGCGGGGACTGTGTTCTGTGTTCTGTGAGCGGGGACTGTGTTCTGTGAGCGGGGACTGTGTTCTGTGAGCGGGGACTGTGTTCTGTGAGCCGGGACTGTGTTCTGTGAGCGGGGACTGTGTTCTGTGAGCGGGGACTGTGTTCTGTGAGCGGGGACTGTGTTCTGTGAGCGGGGACTGTGTTCTGTGAGCGGGGGCTGTGTTCTGTGTTCTGTGAGCGGGGGCTGTGTTCTGTGAGCGGGGACTGTGTTCTGTGTTCTGTGAGCGGGGACTGTGTTCTGTGAGCGGGGACTGTGTTCTGAGAGCGGGGACTGTGTTCTGTGAGCGGGGACTGTGTTCTGTGTTCTGTGAGCGGGGACTGTGTTCTGTGTTCTGTGAGTGGGGACTGTGTTCTGTGAGCGGGGACTGTGTTCTGTGAGCGGGGACTGTGTTCTGTGTTCTGTGATCGGGGACTGTGTTCTGTGTTCTGTGAGTGGGGACTGTGTTCTGTGAGCGGGGACTGTGTTCTGTGAGCAGGGACTGTGTTCTGTGTTCTGTGAGCGGGGACTGTGTTCTGTGAGCGGGGACTGTGTTCTGTGTTCTGTGAGCGGGGACTGTGTTCTGTGTTCTGTGAGCGGGGGCTGTGTTCTGTGTTCTGTGAGCGGGGACTGTGTTCTGTGAGCGGGGACTGTGTTCTGTGAGCGGGGGCTGTGTTCTGTCAGCGGGGACTGTGTTCTGTGTTCTGTGTTCTGTGAGCGGGGATTGTGTTCTGTGAGCGGGGGCTGTGTTCTATGTTCTGTGAGTGGGGACTGTGTTCTATGTTCTGTGAGCGGGGACTGTGTTCTGTGTTCTGTGAGCGGGGACTGTGTTCTGTGAGCGGGGGCTGTGTTCTGTGTTCTGTGAGCGGGGACTGTGTTCTGTGAGCGGGGGCTGTGTTCTGTGTTCTGTGAGCGGGGACTGTGTTTTGTGAGCGGGGACTGTGTTCTGTGAGCGGGGACCGTGTTCTGTGAGCGGGGACTGTGTTCTGTGTTCTGTGAGCGGGGACTGTGTTCTATGTTCTGTGAGTGGGGACTGTGTTCTGTGTTCTGTGAGCGGGGACTGTGTTCTGTGAGCGGGGGCTGTGTTCTGTGTTCTGTGAGCGGGGACTGTGTTCTGTGAGCGGGGACTGTGTTCTGTGTTCTGTGAGCGGGGACTGTGTTCTGTGAGCGGGGACTGTGTTCTGTGTTCTGTGAGCGGGGCTGTGTTTTGTGAGCGGGGACTGTGTTCTGTGAGCGGGGACTGTGTTCTGTGAGCGGGGACTGTGTTCTGTGTTCTGTGAGCGGGGACTGTGTTCTATGTCCTGTGAGTGGGGACTGTGTTCTGTGTTCTGTGAGCGGGGACTGTGCTCTGTGAGCGGGGGCTGTGTTCTGTGTTCTGTGAGTGGGGACTGTGTTCTGTGAGCGGGGACTGTGTTCTGTGTTCTGTGAGCGGGGGCTGTGTTTTGTGAGCGGGGACTGTGTTCTGTGAGCGGGGACTGTGTTCTGTGAGTGGGGACTGTGTTCTGTGTTCTGTGAGCGGGGACTGCGTTCTGTGAGCGGGGACTGTGTTCTGTGAGCGGGGACTGTGTTCTGTGAGTGGGGACTGTGTTCTGTGAGTGGGGACTGTGTTCTGTGAGCGGGGACTGTGTTCTATGTTCTGTGAGTGGGGACTGTGTTCTGTGAGCGGGGACTGTGTTCTTTGTTCTGTGAGTGGGGACTGTGTTCTGTGAGCGGGGACTGTGTTCTGTGTTCTGTGAGCGGGGACTGTGTTCTGTGTTCTGTGAGCGGGGACTGTGTTCTGTGTTCTGTGAGCGGGGACTGTGTTCTGTGAGCGGGGGCTGTGTTCTGTGAGCGGGGACTGTGTTCTGTGAGCAGGGACTGTGTTCTGTGTTCTGTGAGCGGGGACTGTGTTCTGTGAGCGGGGACTGTGTTCTGTGTTCTGTGAGCGGGGACTGTGTTCTGTGTTCTGTGAGCGGGGGCTGTGTTCTGTGTTCTGTGAGCGGGGACTGTGTTCTGTGAGCGGGGACTGTGTTCTGTGAGCGGGGGCTGTGTTCTGTCAGCGGGGACTGTGTTCTGTGTTCTGTGTTCTGTGAGCGGGGATTGTGTTCTGTGAGCGGGGGCTGTGTTCTATGTTCTGTGAGTGGGGACTGTGTTCTATGTTCTGTGAGCGGGGACTGTGTTCTGTGTTCTGTGAGCGGGGACTGTGTTCTGTGAGCGGGGGCTGTGTTCTGTGTTCTGTGAGCGGGGACTGTGTTCTGTGAGCGGGGACTGTGTTCTGTGAGCGGGGGCTGTGTTCTGTGTTCTGTGAGCGGGGACTGTGTTCTGTGAGCGGGGACTGTGTTCTGTGTTCTGTGAGCGGGGACTGTGTTCTATGTTCTGTGAGTGGGGACTGTGTTCTGTGTTCTGTGAGCGGGGACTGTGTTCTGTGAGCGGGGGCTGTGTTCTGTGTTCTGTGAGCGGGGACTGTGTTCTGTGAGCGGGGACTGTGTTCTGTGTTCTGTGAGCGGGGACTGTGTTCTGTGAGCGGGGACTGTGTTCTGTGTTCTGTGAGCGGGGGCTGTGTTTTGTAAGCGGGGACTGTGTTCTGTGAGCGGGGACTGTGTTCTGTGAGCGGGGACTGTGTTCTGTGTTCTGTGAGCGGGGACTGTGTTCTATGTCCTGTGAGTGGGGACTGTGTTCTGTGTTCTGTGAGCGGGGACTGTGCTCTGTGAGCGGGGCTGTGTTCTGTGTTCTGTGAGTGGGGACTGTGTTCTGTGAGCGGGGACTGTGTTCTGTGTTCTGTGAGCGGGGGCTGTGTTTTGTGAGCGGGGACTGTGTTCTGTGAGCGGGGACTGTGTTCTGTGAGTGGGGACTGTGTTCTGTGTTCTGTGAGCGGGGACTGCGTTCTGTGAGCGGGGACTGTGTTCTGTGAGCGGGGACTGTGTTCTGTGAGTGGGGACTGTGTTCTGTGAGTGGGGACTGTGTTCTGTGAGCGGGGACTGTGTTCTATGTTCTGTGAGTGGGGACTGTGTTCTGTGAGCGGGGACTGTGTTCTATGTTCTGTGAGTGGGGACTGTGTTCTGTGAGCGGGGACTGTGTTCTGTGAGCGGGGACTGTGTTCTGTGAGAGGGGACTGTGTTCTGTGTTCTGTGAGCGGGGGCTGTGTTCTGTGTTCTGTGTTCTGTGAGCGGGGACTGTGTTCTGTGTTCTGTGAGCGGGGACTGTGTTCTGTGAGCGGGGGCTGTGTTCTGTGAGCGGGGACTGTGTTCTGTGAGCGGGGGCTGTGTTCTGTGTTCTGTGAGCGGGGGCTGTGTTCTGTGAGCGGGGACTGTGTTCTGTGTTCTGTGAGCGGGGACTGTGATCTGTGTTCTGTGAGCGGGGACTGTGTTCTGTGAGCGGGGACTGTGTTCTGTGTTCTGTGAGCGGGGGCTGTGTTCTGTGAGCGGCGACTGTGTTCTGTGTTCTGTGAGCGGGGACTGTGTTCTGTGAGCGGGGACTGTGTTCTGTGTTCTGTGAGCGGGGACTGTGTTCTGTGTTCTGTGAGCAGGGGCTGTGTTCTGTGTTCTGTGAGCGGGGACTGTGTTCTGTGAGCCGGGACTGTGTTCTGTGAGCGGGGGCTGTGTTCTGTCAGCGGGGACTGTGTTCTGTGTTCTGTGAGCGGGGATTGTGTTCTGTGAGTGGGGACTGTGTTCTATGTTCTGTGAGTGGGGACTGTGTTCTGTGTTCTGTGAGCGGGGACTGTGTTCTGTGAGCGGGGGCTGTGTTCTGTGTTCTGTGAGCGGGGACTGTGTTCTGTGAGCGGGGACTGTGTTCTGTGTTCTGTGAGTGGGGACTGTGTTCTGTGAGTGGGGACTGTGTTCTGTGTTCTGTGAGTGGGGACTGTGTTCTGTGAGCGGGGACTGTGTTCTATGTTCTGTGAGCGGGGACAGTGTTCTGTGTTCTGTGAGTGGGACGGTGTTCTGTGAGCGGGGACTGTGTTCTATGTTCTGTGAGTGGGGACTGTGTTCTGTGAGCGGGGACTGTGTTCTATGTTCTGTGAGTGGGGACTGTGTTCTGTGAGCGGGGACTGTGTTCTGTGTTCTGTGAGTGGGGACTGTGTTCTGTGAGCGGGGGCTGTGTTCTGTGTTCTGTGATCGGGGACTGTGTTCTGTGTTCTGTGATCGGGGACTGTGTTCTGTGAGCGGGGACTGTGTTCTGTGAGCGGGGGCTGTGTTCTGTGTTCTGTGAGCGGGGGCTGTGTTCTGTGAGCGGGGACTGTGTTCTGTGTTCTGTGAGCGGGGACTGTGATCTGTGTTCTGTGAGCGGGGACTGTGTTCTGTGAGCGGGGACTGTGTTCTGTGTTCTGTGAGCGGGGGCTGTGTTCTGTGAGCGGGGACTGTGTTCTGTGTTCTGTGAGCGGGGACTGTGTTCTGTGAGCGGGGACTGTGTTCTGTGTTCTGTGAGCGGGGACTGTGTTCTGTGTTCTGTGAGCAGGGGCTGTGTTCTGTGTTCTGTGAGCGGGGACTGTGTTCTGTGAGCGGGGGCTGTGTTCTGTCAGCGGGGACTGTGTTCTGTGTTCTGTGTTCTGTGAGCGGGGATTGTGTTCTGTGAGTGGGGACTGTGTTCTATGTTCTGTGAGTGGGGACTGTGTTCTGTGTTCTGTGAGCGGGGACTGTGTTCTGTGAGCGGGGGCTGTGTTCTGTATTCTGTGAGTGGGGACAGTGTTCTGTGAGCGGGGACTGTCTTCTGTGTTCTGTGAGCGGGGACTGTGTTCTGTGTTCTGTGAGTGGGGACTGTGTTCTGTGAGTGGGGACTGTGTTCTGTGTTCTGTGAGTGGGGACTGTGTTCTGTGAGCGGGGACTGTGTTCTATGTTCTGTGAGCGGGGACAGTGTTCTGTGTTCTGTGAGTGGGGACGGTGTTCTGTGAGCGGGGACTGTGTTCTATGTTCTGTGAGTGGGGACTGTGTTCTGTGAGCGGGGACTGTGTTCTATGTTCTGTGAGTGGGGACTGTGTTCTGTGAGCGGGGACTGTGTTCTGTGTTCTGTGTTCTGTGAGCGGGGGCTGTGTTCTGTGTTCTGTGTTCTGTGTTCTGTGAGCGGGGACTGTGTTCTGTGAGCGGGGACTGTGTTCTGTTAGCGGGGACTGTGTTCTGTGAGCGGGGACTATGTTCTGTGTTCTGTGAGCGGGGACTGTGTTCTGTGAGCGGGGACTGTTTTCTGTGAGCGGGGACTGTGTTTTGTGAGCGGGGGCTGTGTTCTGTGTTCTGTGAGCGGGGACTGTGTTTTGTGAGCGGGGACTGTGTTCTGTGAGCGGGGGCTGTGTGCTGTGTTCTGTGAGCGGGGACTGTGTTCTGTGAGCGGGGACTGTGTTCTGTGTTCTGTGAGCGGGGACTGTGTTCTGTGTTCTGTGAGCGGGGACTGTGTTCTGTGAGCAGGGACTGTGTTCTGTGTTCTGTGAGTGGGGACTGTGTTCTGTGAGCAGGGACTGTGTTCTGTGTTCTGTGAGCGGGGACTGTGTTCTGTGTTCTGTGAGCGGGGACTGTGTTCTGTGTTCTGTGAGCGGGGACTGTGTTCTGTGAGCGGGGACTGTGTTCTGTGTTCTGTGAGCGGGGACTGTGTTCTGTGTTCTGTGAGCGGGGACTGTGTTCTGTGTTCTGTGAGCGGGGGCTGTGTTCTGTGTTCTGTGAGCGGGGACTGTGTTCTGTGAGCGGGGGCTGTGTTCTGTCAGCGGGGACTGTGTTCTGTGTTCTGTGTTCTGTGAGCGGGGATTGTGTTCTGTGAGCGGGGGCTGTGTTCTATGTTCTGTGAGTGGGGACTGTGTTTTGTGAGCGGGGACTGTGTTCTGTGAGCGGGGACTGTGTTCTGTGAGCGGGGACTGTGTTCTGTGTTCTGTGAGTGGGGACTGTGTTCTGTGAGTGGGGACTGTGTTCTGTGAGCGGGGACTGTGTTCTTTGTTCTGTGAGTGGGGACTGTGTTCTGTGAGCGGGGACTGTGTTCTGTGTTCTGTGAGCGGGGGCTGTGTTTTGTGAGCGGGGACTGTGTTCTGTGAGCGGGGACTGTGTTCTGTGAGCGGGGACTGTGTTCTGTGTTCTGTGAGTGGGGACTGTGTTCTATGTTCTGTGAGTGGGGACTGTGTTCTGTGAGCGGGGACTGTGTTCTGTGAGCGGGGGCTGTGTTCTGTGTTCTGTGAGCGGGGACTGTGTTCTGTGAGCGGGGACTGTGTTCTGTGTTCTGTGAGTGGGGACTGTGTTCTATGTTCTGTGAGTGGGGACTGTGTTCTGTGAGCGGGGACTGTGTTCTATGTTCTGTGAGTGGGGACTGTGTTCTGTGAGCGGGGACTGTGTTCTGTGTTCTGTGTTCTGTGAGCGGGGACTGTGTTCTGTGAGAGGGGACTGTGTTCTGTGTTCTGTGAGCGGGGGCTGTGTTCTGTGATCTGTGAGCGGGGGCTGTGTTCTGTGTTCTGTGAGCGGGGACTGTGTTCTGTGTTCTGTGAGCGGGGGCTGTGTTCTGTGTTCTGTGTTCTGTGAGCGGGGACTGTGTTCTGTGTTCTGTGAGCGGGGGCTGTGTTCTGTGAGCGGGGACTGTGTTCTGTGAGCGGGGGCTGTGTTCTGTGTTCTGTGAGCGGGGGCTGTGTTCTGTGAGCGGGGACTGTGTTCTGTGTTCTGTGAGCGGGGACTGTGTTCTGTGTTCTGTGAGCGGGGACTGTGTTCTGTGTTCTGTGAGCGGGGACTGTGTTCTGTGAGCGGGGACTGTGTTCTGTGTTCTGTGAGCGGGGGCTGTGTTCTGTGAGCGGGGACTGTGTTCTGTGTTCTGTGAGCGGGGACTGTGTTCTGTGTTCTGTGAGCGGGGGCTGTGTTCTGTGTTCTGTGAGCGGGGACTGTGTTCTGTGAGCGGGGACTGTGTTCTGTGAGCGGGGGCTGTGTTCTGTCAGCGGGGACTGTGTTCTGTGTTCTGTGTTCTGTGAGCGGGGATTGTGTTCTGTGAGTGGGGACTGTGTTCTATGTTCTGTGAGTGGGGACTGTGTTCTGTGTTCTGTGAGCGGGGACTGTGTTCTGTGAGCGGGGGCTGTGTTCTGTGTTCTGTGAGCGGGGACTGTGTTCTGTGAGCGGGGACTGTGTTCTGTGTTCTGTGAGTGGGGACTGTGTTCTGTGAATGGGGACTGTGTTCTGTGAGCGGGGACTGTGTTCTATGTTCTGTGAGTGGGGACTGTGTTCTGTGAGCGGGGACTGTGTTCTGTGTTCTGTGAGCGGGGGCTGTGTTTTGTGAGCGGGGACTGTGTTCTGTGAGCGGGGACTGTGTTCTGTGAGCGGGGACTGTGTTCTGTGTTCTGTGAGCGGGGACTGTGTTCTGTGAGCGGGGGCTGTGTTCTGTGTTCTGTGAGCGGGGACTGTGTTCTGTGAGTGGGGACTGTGTTCTGTGTTCTGTGAGTGGGGACTGTGTTCTGTGAGCGGGGACTGTGTTCTATGTTCTGTGAGTGGGGACTATGTTCTGTGAGTGGGGACTGTGTTCTGTGAGCGGGGACTGTGTTCTGTGTTCTGTGTTCTGTGAGCGGGGGCTGTGTTCTGTGTTCTGTGTTCTGTGAGCGGGGCTGTGTTCTGTGAGCGGGGACTGTGTTCTGTGAGCGGGGACTGTGTTCTGTGAGCGGGTCTGTGTTCTGTGAGTGGGGACTGTGTTCTGTGTTCTGTGAGTGGGGACTGTGTTCTGTGAGCGGGGACTGTGTTCTATGTTCTGTGAGCGGGGACTGTGTTCTGTGTTCTGTGAGTGGGGACTGTGTTCTGTGAGCAGGGACTGTGTTCTATGTTCTGTGAGTGGGGACTGTGTTCTGTGAGCGGGGACTGTGTTCTATGTTCTGTGAGTGGGGACTGTGTTCTGTGAGCGGGGACTGTGTTCTGTGAGCGGGGACTGTGTTCTGTGTTCTGTGAGCGGGGACTGTGTTCTGTGAGCGGGGACTGTGTTCTGTGAGCGGGGACTGTGTTCTGTGTTCTGTGAGCGGACACTGTGTTCTGTGAGCGGGGACTGTGTTCTGTGAGCGGGGGCTGTGTTCTGTCAGCGGGGACTGTGTTCTGTGTTCTGTGTTCTGTGAGCGGGGATTGTGTTCTGTGAGCGGGGGCTGTGTTCTATGTTCTGTGAGTGGGGACTGTGTTTTGTGAGCGGGGACTGTGTTCTGTGAGCGGGGACTGTGTTCTATGTTCTGTGAGTGGGGACTGTGTTCTGTGAGCGGGGACTGTGTTCTGTGAGCGGAGACTGTGTTCTGTGTTCTGTGAGCGGGGACTGTGTTCTATGTTCTGTGAGTGGGGACTGTGTTCTGTGTTCTGTGAGCGGGGACTGTGTTCTGTGAGCGGGGGCTGTGTTCTGTGTTCTGTGAGCGGGGACTGTGTTCTGTGAGCGGGGACTGTGTTCTGTGTTCTGTGAGTGGGGACTGTGTTCTGTGAGTGGGGACTGTGTTCTGTGAGCGGGGACTGTGTTCTATGTTCTGTGAGTGGGGACTGGGTTCTGTGAGCGGGGACTGTGTTCTGTGTTCTGTGAGCGGGGGCTGTGTTTTGTGAGCGGGGACTGTGTTCTGTGAGCGGGGACTGTGTTCTGTGAGCGGGGACTGTGTTCTATGTTCTGTGAGTGGGGACTGTGTTCTGTGTTCTGTGAGCGGGGACTGTGTTCTGTGAGCGGGGGCTGTGTTCTGTGTTCTGTGTTCTGTGTTCTGTGAGCGGGGACTGTGTTCTGTGTTCTGTGAGCGGGGACTGTGTTCTGTGTTCTGTGAGCGGGGGCTGTGTTCTGTGAGCGGGGACTGTGTTCTGTGAGCGGGGGCTGTGTTCTGTGTTCTGTGAGCGGGGGCTGTGTTCTGTGAGCGGGGACTGTGTTCTGTGTTCTGTGAGCGGGGACTGTGTTCTGTGTTCTGTGAGCGGGGACTGTGTTCTGTGAGCGGGGACTGTGTTCTGTGTTCTGTGAGCGGGGCTGTGTTCTGTGAGCGGGGACTGTGTTCTGTGAGCGGGGACTGTGTTCTGTGTTCTGTGAGCGGGGACTGTGTTCTGTGTTCTGTGAGCGGGGGCTGTGTTCTGTGTTCTGTGAGCGGGGACTGTGTTCTGTGAGCGGGGGCTGTGTTCTGTCAGCGGGGACTGTGTTCTGTGTTCTGTGAGTGGGGACTGTGTTCTGTGTTCTGTGAGCGGGGACTGTGTTCTGTGAGCGGGGGCTGTGTTCTGTGTTCTGTGAGCGGGGGCTGTGTTCTGTGTTCTGTGAGCGGGGACTGTGTTCTGTGAGCGGGGGCTGTGTTCTGTCAGCGGGGACTGTGTTCTGTGTTCTGTGAGTGGGGACTGTGTTCTGTGTTCTGTGAGCGGGGAATGTGTTCTGTGAGCGGGGGCTGTGTTCTGTGTTCTGTGAGCGGGGACTGTGTTCTGTGAGCGGGGACTGTGTTCTATGTTCTGTGAGTGGTGACTGTGTTCTGTGAGCGGGGGCTGTGTTCTGTGTTCTGTGAGCGGGGACTGTGTTCTGTGAGTGGGGACTGTGTTCTGTGTTCTGTGAGTGGGGACTGTGTTCTGTGAGCGGGGACTGTGTTCTATGTTCTGTGAGTGGGGACTGTGTTCTGTGAGCGGGGACTGTGTTCTGTGTTCTGTGTTCTGTGAGCGGGGGCTGTGTTCTGTGTTCTGTGTTCTGTGAGCGGGGACTGTGTTCTGTGAGCGGGGACTGTGTTCTGTGAGCGGGAACTGTGTTCTGTGATAGGGGACTGTGTTCTGTGTTCTGTGAGCGGGGGCTGTGTTCTGTGTTCTGTGAGTGGGGGCTGTGTTCTGTGTTCTGTGTTCTGTGTTAGGACTGTGTTCTGTGTCCTGTGAGCGGGGACTGTGTTCTGTGTTCTGTGAGCGGGGGCTATGTTCTGTGAGCGGGGACTGTGTTCTGTGAGCGGGGGCTGTGTTCTGTGTTCTGTGAGCGGGGGCTGTGTTCTGTGAGCGGGGACTGTGTTCTGTGTTCTGTGAGCGGGGACTGTGTTCTGTGAGCGGGGACTGTGTTCTGTGAGCGGGGACTGTGTTCTGTGAGCGGGGACTGTGTTCTGTGAGCGGGGGCTGTGTTCTGTGTTCTGTGAGCGGGGACTGTGTTCTGTGTTCTGTGAGCGGGGACTGTGTTCTGTGAGCGGGGACTGTGTTCTGTGTTCTGTGAGCGGGGACTGTGTTCTGTGATCGGGGACTGTGTTCTGTGAGCGGGGACTGTGTTCTGTGAGCGGGGGCTGTGTTCTGTGAGCGGGGACTGTGTTCTGTGTTCTGTGTTCTGTGAGCGGGGATTGTGTTCTGTGAGTGGGGACTGTGTTCTATGTTCTGTGAGTGGGGACTGTGTTCTGTGTTCTGTGAGCGGGGACTGTGTTCTGTGAGCGGGGACTGTGTTCTGTGTTCTGTGAGCGGGGACTGTGTTCTGTGAGCGGGGACTGTGTTCTGTGTTCTGTGAGTGGGGACTGTGTTCTGTGAGTGGGGACTGTGTTCTGTGAGTGGGGACTGTGTTCTGTGAGCGGGGACTGTGTTCTATGTTCTGTGAGTGGGGACTGTGTTCTGTGTTCTGTGAGCGGGGACTGTGTTCTGTGAGCGGGGGCTGTGTTCTGTGTTCTGTGAGCGGGGACTGTGTTCTGTGAGTGGGGACTGTGTTCTGTGTTCTGTGAGTGGGGACTGTGTTCTGTGAGCGGGGACTGTGTTCTATGTTCTGTGAGTGGGGACTGTGTTCTGTGAGCGGGGACTGTGTTCTGTGTTCTGTGTTCTGTGAGCGGGGGCTGTGTTCTGTGTTCTGTGTTCTGTGAGCGGGGACTGTGTTCTGTGAGCGGGGACTGTGTTCTGTGAGCGGGGACTGTGTTCTGTGAGCGGGGACTGTGTTCTGTGAGAGGGGACTGTGTTCTGTGTTCTGTGAGCGGGGGCTGTGTTCTGTGTTCTGTGAGCGGGGGCTGTGTTCTGTGTTCTGTGAGCGGGGACTGTGTTCTGTGTTCTGTGAGCGGGGGCTGTGTTCTGTGTTCTGTGAGCGGGGGCTGTGTTCTGTGTTCTGTGCTCTGTGAGCGGGGACTGTGTTCTGTGTTCTGTGAGCGGGACTGTGTTCTGTGTTCTGTGAGCGGGGGCTGTGTTCTGTGAGCGGGGACTGTGTTCTTTGAGCGGGGGCTGTGTTCTGTGTTCTGTGAGCGGGGGCTGTGTTCTGTGAGCGGGGACTGTGTTCTGTGTTCTGTGAGCGGGGACTGTGTTCTGTGAGCGGGGACTGTGTTCTGTGTTCTGTGAGTGGGGACTGTGTTCTGTGAGTGGGGACTGTGTTCTGTGAGCGGGGACTGTGTTCTATGTTCTGTGAGTGGGGACTGTTTTCTGTGTTCTGTGAGCGGGGACTGTGTTCTGTGAGCGGGGGCTGTGTTCTGTGTTCTGTGAGCGGGGACTGTGTTCTGTGAGTGGGGACTGTGTTCTGTGTTCTGTGAGTGGGGACTGTGTTCTGTGAGCGGGGACTGTGTTCTATGTTCTGTGAGTGGGGACTGTGTTCTGTGAGCGGGGACTGTGTTCTGTGTTCTGTGTTCTGTGAGCGGGGGCTGTGTTCTGTGTTCTGTGTTCTGTGAGCGGGGACTGTGTTCTGTGAGCGGGGACTGTGTTCTGTGAGCGGGGACTGTGTTCTGTGAGCGGGGACTGTGTTCTGTGAGAGGGGACTGTGTTCTGTGAGCGGGGGCTGTGTTCTGTGTTCTGTGAGCGGGGGCTGTGTTCTGTGTTCTGTGAGCGGGGACTGTGTTCTGTGTTCTGTGAGCGGGGGCTGTGTTCTGTGTTCTGTGAGCGGGGGCTGTGTTCTGTGTTCTGTGCTCTGTGAGCGGGGACTGTGTTCTGTGTTCTGTGAGCCAGACTGTGTTCTGTGTTCTGTGAGCGGGGGCTGTGTTCTGTGAGCGGGGACTGTGTTCTGTGAGCGGGGGCTGTGTTCTGTGTTCTGTGAGCGGGGGCTGTGTTCTGTGAGCGGGGACTGTGTTCTGTGTTCTGTGAGCGGGGACTGTGTTCTGTGTTCTGTGAGCGGGGACTGTGTTCTGTGAGCGGGGACTGTGTTCTGTGTTCTGTGAGCGGGGCTGTGTTCTGTGAGCGGGGACTGTGTTCTGTGAGCGGGGACTGTGTTCTGTGTTCTGTGAGCGGGGACTGTGTTCTGTGTTCTGTGAGCGGGGGCTGTGTTCTGTGTTCTGTGAGCGGGGACTGTGTTCTGTGAGCGGGGGCTGTGTTCTGTCAGCGGGGACTGTGTTCTGTGTTCTGTGAGTGGGGACTGTGTTCTGTGTTCTGTGAGCGGGGACTGTGTTCTGTGAGCGGGGGCTGTGTTCTGTGTTCTGTGAGCGGGGGCTGTGTTCTGTGTTCTGTGAGCGGGGACTGTGTTCTGTGAGCGGGGGCTGTGTTCTGTCAGCGGGGACTGTGTTCTGTGTTCTGTGAGTGGGGACTGTGTTCTGTGTTCTGTGAGCGGGGAATGTGTTCTGTGAGCGGGGGCTGTGTTCTGTGTTCTGTGAGCGGGGACTGTGTTCTGTGAGCGGGGACTGTGTTCTATGTTCTGTGAGTGGTGACTGTGTTCTGTGAGCGGGGGCTGTGTTCTGTGTTCTGTGAGCGGGGACTGTGTTCTGTGAGTGGGGACTGTGTTCTGTGTTCTGTGAGTGGGGACTGTGTTCTGTGAGCGGGGACTGTGTTCTATGTTCTGTGAGTGGGGACTGTGTTCTGTGAGCGGGGACTGTGTTCTGTGTTCTGTGTTCTGTGAGCGGGGGCTGTGTTCTGTGTTCTGTGTTCTGTGAGCGGGGACTGTGTTCTGTGAGCGGGGACTGTGTTCTGTGAGCGGGAACTGTGTTCTGTGATAGGGGACTGTGTTCTGTGTTCTGTGAGCGGGGGCTGTGTTCTGTGTTCTGTGAGTGGGGGCTGTGTTCTGTGTTCTGTGTTCTGTGTTAGGACTGTGTTCTGTGTCCTGTGAGCGGGGACTGTGTTCTGTGTTCTGTGAGCGGGGGCTATGTTCTGTGAGCGGGGACTGTGTTCTGTGAGCGGGGGCTGTGTTCTGTGTTCTGTGAGCGGGGGCTGTGTTCTGTGAGCGGGGACTGTGTTCTGTGTTCTGTGAGCGGGGACTGTGTTCTGTGAGCGGGGACTGTGTTCTGTGAGCGGGGACTGTGTTCTGTGAGCGGGGACTGTGTTCTGTGAGCGGGGGCTGTGTTCTGTGTTCTGTGAGCGGGGACTGTGTTCTGTGTTCTGTGAGCGGGGACTGTGTTCTGTGAGCGGGGACTGTGTTCTGTGTTCTGTGAGCGGGGACTGTGTTCTGTGATCGGGGACTGTGTTCTGTGAGCGGGGACTGTGTTCTGTGAGCGGGGGCTGTGTTCTGTGAGCGGGGACTGTGTTCTGTGTTCTGTGTTCTGTGAGCGGGGATTGTGTTCTGTGAGTGGGGACTGTGTTCTATGTTCTGTGAGTGGGGACTGTGTTCTGTGTTCTGTGAGCGGGGACTGTGTTCTGTGAGCGGGGACTGTGTTCTGTGTTCTGTGAGCGGGGACTGTGTTCTGTGAGCGGGGACTGTGTTCTGTGTTCTGTGAGTGGGGACTGTGTTCTGTGAGTGGGGACTGTGTTCTGTGAGTGGGGACTGTGTTCTGTGAGCGGGGACTGTGTTCTATGTTCTGTGAGTGGGGACTGTGTTCTGTGTTCTGTGAGCGGGGACTGTGTTCTGTGAGCGGGGGCTGTGTTCTGTGTTCTGTGAGCGGGGACTGTGTTCTGTGAGTGGGGACTGTGTTCTGTGTTCTGTGAGTGGGGACTGTGTTCTGTGAGCGGGGACTGTGTTCTATGTTCTGTGAGTGGGGACTGTGTTCTGTGAGCGGGGACTGTGTTCTGTGTTCTGTGTTCTGTGAGCGGGGGCTGTGTTCTGTGTTCTGTGTTCTGTGAGCGGGGACTGTGTTCTGTGAGCGGGGACTGTGTTCTGTGAGCGGGGACTGTGTTCTGTGAGCGGGGACTGTGTTCTGTGAGAGGGGACTGTGTTCTGTGTTCTGTGAGCGGGGGCTGTGTTCTGTGTTCTGTGAGCGGGGGCTGTGTTCTGTGTTCTGTGAGCGGGGACTGTGTTCTGTGTTCTGTGAGCGGGGGCTGTGTTCTGTGTTCTGTGAGCGGGGGCTGTGTTCTGTGTTCTGTGCTCTGTGAGCGGGGACTGTGTTCTGTGTTCTGTGAGCGGGACTGTGTTCTGTGTTCTGTGAGCGGGGGCTGTGTTCTGTGAGCGGGGACTGTGTTCTTTGAGCGGGGGCTGTGTTCTGTGTTCTGTGAGCGGGGGCTGTGTTCTGTGAGCGGGGACTGTGTTCTGTGTTCTGTGAGCGGGGACTGTGTTCTGTGAGCGGGGACTGTGTTCTGTGTTCTGTGAGTGGGGACTGTGTTCTGTGAGTGGGGACTGTGTTCTGTGAGCGGGGACTGTGTTCTATGTTCTGTGAGTGGGGACTGTTTTCTGTGTTCTGTGAGCGGGGACTGTGTTCTGTGAGCGGGGGCTGTGTTCTGTGTTCTGTGAGCGGGGACTGTGTTCTGTGAGTGGGGACTGTGTTCTGTGTTCTGTGAGTGGGGACTGTGTTCTGTGAGCGGGGACTGTGTTCTATGTTCTGTGAGTGGGGACTGTGTTCTGTGAGCGGGGACTGTGTTCTGTGTTCTGTGTTCTGTGAGCGGGGGCTGTGTTCTGTGTTCTGTGTTCTGTGAGCGGGGACTGTGTTCTGTGAGCGGGGACTGTGTTCTGTGAGCGGGGACTGTGTTCTGTGAGCGGGGACTGTGTTCTGTGAGAGGGGACTGTGTTCTGTGAGCGGGGGCTGTGTTCTGTGTTCTGTGAGCGGGGGCTGTGTTCTGTGTTCTGTGAGCGGGGACTGTGTTCTGTGTTCTGTGAGCGGGGGCTGTGTTCTGTGTTCTGTGAGCGGGGGCTGTGTTCTGTGTTCTGTGCTCTGTGAGCGGGGACTGTGTTCTGTGTTCTGTGAGCCAGACTGTGTTCTGTGTTCTGTGAGCGGGGGCTGTGTTCTGTGAGCGGGGACTGTGTTCTGTGAGCGGGGGCTGTGTTCTGTGTTCTGTGAGCGGGGGCTGTGTTCTGTGAGCGGGGACTGTGTTCTGTGTTCTGTGAGCGGGGACTGTGTTCTGTGTTCTGTGAGCGGGGACTGTGTTCTGTGTTCTGTGAGCGGGGACTGTGTTCTGTGTTCTGTGAGTGGGGACTGTGTTCTGTGAGCGGGGACTGTGTTCTGTGTTCTGTGAGCGGGGACTGTGTTCTGTGAGCGGGGACTGTGTTCTGTGTTCTGTGAGCGGGGACTGTGTTCTGTGTTCTGTGAGCGGGGACTGTGTTCTGTGAGCGGGGACTGTGTTCTGTGTTCTGTGAGCGGGGACTGTGTTCTGTGAGCGGGGACTGTGTTCTGTGAGTGGGGGCTGTGTTCTGTGAGCGGGGACTGTGTTCTGTGTTCTGTGAGCGGGGACTGTGTTCTGTGAGTGGGGACTGTGTTCTGTGTTCTGTGAGTGGGGACTGTGTTCTGTGAGCGGGGACTGTGTTCTGTGTTCTGTGAGTGGGGACTGTGTTCTGTGAGCGGGGACTGTGTTCTGTGTTCTGTGAGCGGGGACTGTGTTCTGTGTTCTGTGAGCGGGGACTGTGTTCTGTGAGCGGGGACTGTGTTCTGTGTTCTGTGAGCGGGGACTGTGTTCTGTGAGCGGGGACTGTGTTCTGTGAGCGGGGACTGTGTTCTGTGAGCGGGGGCTGTGTTCTGTGAGCGGGGACTGTGTTCTGTGTTCTGTGAGCGGGGACTGTGTTCTGTGTTCTGTGAGCGGGGACTGTGTTCTGTGTTCTGTGAGCGGGGACTGTGTTCTGTGTTCTGTGAGCGGGGGCTGTGTTCTGTGAGCGGGGACTGTGTTCTGTGTTCTGTGAGCGGGGACTGTGTTCTGTGTTCTGTGAGCGGGGGCTGTGTTCTGTGTTCTGTGAGCGGGGACTGTGTTCTGTGAGCGGGGACTGTGTTCTGTGAGCGGGGGCTGTGTTCTGTCAGCGGGGACTGTGTTCTGTGTTCTGTGTTCTGTGAGCGGGGATTGTGTTCTGTGAGTGGGGACTGTGTTCTATGTTCTGTGAGCGGGGGCTGTGTTCTGTGAGCGGGGACTGTGTTCTGTGTTATGTGAGCGGGGACTGTGTTCTGTGTTCTGTGAGCGGGGACTGTGTTCTGTGTTCTGTGAGCGGGGACTGTGTTCTGTGGTTCTGTGAGTGGGGACTGTGTTCTGTGAGCGGGGACTGTGTTCTGTGTTCTGTGAGCGGGGACTGTGTTCTGTGAGCGGTGACTGTGTCTGTGTTCTGTGAGCGGGGACTGTGTTCTGTGTTCTGTGAGCGGGGACTGTGTTCTGTGAGCGGGGACTGTGTTCTGTGTTCTGTGAGCGGGGACTGTGTTCTGTGAGCGGGGACTGTGTTCTGTGAGTGGGGCTGTGTTCTGTGAGCGGGGACTGTGTTCTGTGTTCTGTGAGCGGGGACTGTGTTCTGTGAGTGGGACTGTGTTCTTGTTCTGTGAGTGGGGACTGTGTTCTGTGAGCGGGGACTGTGTTCTGTGTTCTGTGAGCGGGACTGTGTTCTGTGAGCGGGGACTGTGTTCTGTGTTCTGTGAGCGGGGACTGTGTTCTGTGTTCTGTGAGCGGGGACTGTGTTCTGTGAGCGGGGACTGTGTTCTGTGTTCTGTGAGCGGGGACTGTGTTCTGTGAGCGGGGACTGTGTTCTGTGGTTCTGTGAGCGGGACTGTGTTCTGTGAGCGGGGGCTGTGTTCTGTGAGCGGGGACTGTGTTCTGTGTTCTGTGAGCGGGGACTGTGTCTGTGTTCTGTGAGCGGGGACTGTGTTCTGTGTTCTGTGAGCGGGGACTGTGTTCTGTGTTCTGTGAGCGGGGACTGTGTTCTGTGAGCGGGGACTGTGTTCTGTGTTCTGTGAGCGGGGACTGTGTTCTGTGGTTCTGGAGCGGGGTCTGTGTTCTGTGAGCGGGGACTGTGTTCTGTGAGCGGGGACTGTGTTCTGTGTTCTGTGAGCGGGACTGTGTTCTGTGAGTGGGGACTGTGTTCTGTGTTCTGTGAGCGGGGACTGTGTTCTGTGAGCGGGGACTGTCGTGTTCTGTGAGTGGGGGACTGTGTTCTGTGAGCGGGGACTGTGTTCTGTGTTCTGTGATCTCGAGCTGTGTTCTGTGAGTGGGGACTTGTTCTGTGTTCTGTGAGTGGGGACTGTGTTCTGTGAGCGGGGACTGTGTTCTGAGGTTCTGTGAGTGGTGACTGTGTTCGTGAGCGGGGGGGGGGGACCTGTGTTCTGTGTCTGTGGGGACTGTGTTCTGTGTTCTGTGAGCGGGGACTGTGTTCTGTGAGCGGGGACTGTGTTCTGTGTTCTGTGAGCGGGGACTGTGTTCTGTGAGCGGGGACTGTGTTCTGTGAGCGGGGACTGTGTTCTGTGAGCGGGGGCTGTGTTCTGTGAGCGGGGACTGTGTTCTGTGTTCTGTGAGCGGGGACTGTGTTCTGTGTTCTGTGAGCGGGGACTGTGTTCTGTGTTCTGTGAGCGGGGACTGTGTTCTGTGTTCTGTGAGCGGGGGCTGTGTTCTGTGAGCGGGGACTGTGTTCTGTGTTCTGTGAGCGGGGACTGTGTTCTGTGTTCTGTGAGCGGGGGCTGTGTTCTGTGTTCTGTGAGCGGGGACTGTGTTCTGTGAGCGGGGACTGTGTTCTGTGAGCGGGGGCTGTGTTCTGTCAGCGGGGACTGTGTTCTGTGTTCTGTGTTCTGTGAGCGGGGATTGTGTTCTGTGAGTGGGGACTGTGTTCTATGTTCTGTGAGCGGGGGCTGTGTTCTGTGAGCGGGGACTGTGTTCTGTGTTATGTGAGCGGGGACTGTGTTCTGTGTTCTGTGAGCGGGGACTGTGTTCTGTGTTCTGTGAGCGGGGACTGTGTTCTGTGTTCTGTGAGTGGGGACTGTGTTCTGTGAGCGGGGACTGTGTTCTGTGTTCTGTGAGCGGGGACTGTGTTCTGTGAGCGGGGACTGTGTTCTGTGTTCTGTGAGCGGGGACTGTGTTCTGTGTTCTGTGAGCGGGGACTGTGTTCTGTGAGCGGGGACTGTGTTCTGTGTTCTGTGAGCGGGGACTGTGTTCTGTGAGCGGGGACTGTGTTCTGTGAGTGGGGGCTGTGTTCTGTGAGCGGGGACTGTGTTCTGTGTTCTGTGAGCGGGGACTGTGTTCTGTGAGTGGGGACTGTGTTCTGTGTTCTGTGAGTGGGGACTGTGTTCTGTGAGCGGGGACTGTGTTCTGTGTTCTGTGAGCGGGGACTGTGTTCTGTGAGCGGGGACTGTGTTCTGTGTTCTGTGAGCGGGGACTGTGTTCTGTGTTCTGTGAGCGGGGACTGTGTTCTGTGAGCGGGGACTGTGTTCTGTGTTCTGTGAGCGGGGACTGTGTTCTGTGAGCGGGGACTGTGTTCTGTGAGCGGGGACTGTGTTCTGTGAGCGGGGGCTGTGTTCTGTGAGCGGGGACTGTGTTCTGTGTTCTGTGAGCGGGGACTGTGTTCTGTGTTCTGTGAGCGGGGACTGTGTTCTGTGTTCTGTGAGCGGGGACTGTGTTCTGTGTTCTGTGAGCGGGGGCTGTGTTCTGTGAGCGGGGACTGTGTTCTGTGTTCTGTGAGCGGGGACTGTGTTCTGTGTTCTGTGAGCGGGGGCTGTGTTCTGTGTTCTGTGAGCGGGGACTGTGTTCTGTGAGCGGGGACTGTGTTCTGTGAGCGGGGGCTGTGTTCTGTCAGCGGGGACTGTGTTCTGTGTTCTGTGTTCTGTGAGCGGGGATTGTGTTCTGTGAGTGGGGACTGTGTTCTATGTTCTGTGAGTGGGGACTGTGTTCTGTGTTCTGTGAGCGGGGACTGTGTTCTGTGAGCAGGGGCTGTGTTCTGTGTTCTGTGAGCGGGGACTGTGTTCTGTGAGCAGGGACTGTGTTCTGTGTTCTGTGAGTGGGGACTGTGTTCTGTGAATGGGGACTGTGTTTTGTGAGCGGGGACTGTGTTCTATGTTCTGTGAGTGGGGATGTGTTCTGTGAGCGGGGACTGTGTTCTGTGTTCTGTGAGCGGGGGCTGTGTTTTGTGAGCGGGGACTGTGTTCTGTGAGCGGGGACTGTGTTCTGTGAGCGGGGACTGTGTTCTGTGTTCTGTGAGCGGGGACTGTGTTCTGTGAGCGGGGGCTGTGTTCTGTGTTCTGTGAGCGGGGACTGTGTTCTGTGAGTGGGGACTGTGTTCTGTGTTCTGTGAGTGGGGACTGTGTTCTGTGAGCGGGGACTGTGTTCTATGTTCTGTGAGTGGGGACTATGTTCTGTGAGTGGGGACTGTGTTCTGTGAGCGGGGACTGTGTTCTGTGTTCTGTGTTCTGTGAGCGGGGGCTGTGTTCTGTGTTCTGTGTTCTGTGAGCGGGGCTGTGTTCTGTGAGCGGGGACTGTGTTCTGTGAGCGGGGACTGTGTTCTGTGAGCGGGGACTGTGTTCTGTGAGTGGGGACTGTGTTCTGTGTTCTGTGAGTGGGGACTGTGTTCTGTGAGTGGGGACTGTGTTCTATGTTCTGTGAGCGGGGACTGTGTTCTGTGTTCTGTGAGTGGGGACTGTGTTCTGTGAGCAGGGACTGTGTTCTATGTTCTGTGAGTGGGGACTGTGTTCTGTGAGCGGGGACTGTGTTCTATGTTCTGTGAGTGGGGACTGTGTTCTGTGAGCGGGGACTGTGTTCTGTGTTCTGTGTTCTGTGAGCGGGGGCTGTGTTCTGTGTTCTGTGTTCTGTGAGCGGGGACTGTGTTCTGTGAGCGGGGACTGTGTTCTGTGAGCGGGGACTGTGTTCTGTGTTCTGTGAGCGGGGACTGTGTTCTGTGAGCGGGGACTGTGTTCTGTGAGCGGGGACTGTGTTCTGTGTTCTGTGAGCGGACACTGTGTTCTGTGAGCGGGGACTGTGTTCTGTGAGCGGGGGCTGTGTTCTGTCAGCGGGGACTGTGTTCTGTGTTCTGTGTTCTGTGAGCGGGGATTGTGTTCTGTGAGCGGGGGCTGTGTTTTATGTTCTGTGAGTGGGGACTGTGTTTTGTGAGCGGGGACTGTGTTCTGTGAGCGGGGACTGTGTTCTATGTTCTGTGAGTGGGGACTGTGTTCTGTGAGCGGGGACTGTGTTCTGTGTTCTGTGAGCGGGGACTGTGTTCTGTGTTCTGTGAGCGGGGACTGTGTTCTGTGAGCGGGGGCTGTGTTCTGTGTTCTGTGAGCGGGGACTGTGTTCTGTGAGCGGGGGCTGTGTTCTGTGTTCTGTGTTCTGTGAGCGGGGATTGTGTTCTATGTTCTGTGAGTGGGGACTGTGTTCTGTGAGCGGGGGCTGTGTTCTGTGTTCTGTGAGCGGGGACTGTGTTCTGTGAGTGGGGACTGTGTTCTGTGTTCTGTGAGTGGGGACTGTGTTCTGTGAGCGGGGACTGTGTTCTATGTTCTGTGAGTGGGGACTGTGTTCTGTGAGCGGGGACTGTGTTCTGTGTTCTGTGTTCTGTGAGCGGGGGCTGTGTTCTGTGTTCTGTGTTCTGTGAGCGGGGACTGTGTTCTGTGAGCGGGGACTGTGTTCTGTGACTGGGGACTGTGTTCTGTGAGCGGGAACTGTGTTCTGTGAGAGGGGACTGTGTTCTGTGTTCTGTGAGCGGGGGCTGTGTTCTGTGTTCTGTGAGTGGGGGCTGTGTTCTGTGTTCTGTGTTCTGTGTTAGGACTGTGTTCTGTGTCCTGTGAGCGGGGACTGTGTTCTGTGTTCTGTGAGCGGGGGCTGTGTTCTGTGAGCGGGGACTGTGTTCTGTGAGCGGGGGCTGTGTTCTGTGTTCTTTGAGCGGGGGCTGTGTTCTGTGAGCGGGGACTGTGTTCTGTGAGCGGGGACTGTGTTCTGTGAGCGGGGACTGTGTTCTGTGAGCGGGGACTGTGTTCTGTGAGCGGGGGCTGTGTTCTGTGTTCTGTGAGCGGGGACTGTGTTCTGTGTTCTGTGAGCGGGGACTGTGTTCTGTGAGCGGGGACTGTGTTCTGTATTCTGTGAGCGGGGACTGTGTTCTGTGATCGGGGACTGTGTTCTGTGAGCGGGGACTGTGTTCTGTGAGCGGGGACTGTGTTCTGTGAGCGGGGACTGTGTTCTGTGTTCTGTGTTCTGTGAGCGGGGATTGTGTTCTGTGAGTGGGGACTGTGTTCTATGTTCTGTGAGTGGGGACTGTGTTCTGTGTTCTGTGAGCGGGGACTGTGTTCTGTGAGCGGGGACTGTGTTCTGTGTTCTGTGAGCGGGGACTGTGTTCTGTGAGCGGGGGCTGTGTTCTGTGTTCTGTGAGCGGGGACTGTGTTCTGTGAGTGGGGACTGTGTTCTGTGTTCTGTGAGTGGGGACTGTGTTCTGTGAGCGGGGACTGTGTTCTATGTTCTGTGAGTGGGGACTGTGTTCTGTGAGCGGGGACTGTGTTCTGTGTTCTGTGTTCTGTGTTCTGTGAGCGGGGGCTGTGTTCTGTGTTCTGTGTTCTGTGAGCGGGGACTGTGTTCTGTGAGCGGGGACTGTGTTCTGTGAGCGGGGACTGTGTTCTGTGAGCGGGGACTGTGTTCTGTGAGAGGGGACTGTGTTCTGTGTTCTGTGAGCGGGGGCTGTGTTCTGTGTTCTGTGAGCGGGGGCTGTGTTCTGTGTTCTGTGAGCGGGGACTGTGTTCTGTGTTCTGTGAGCGGGGGCTGTGTTCTGTGTTCTGTGAGCGGGGGCTGTGTTCTGTGTTCTGTGCTCTGTGAGCGGGGACTGTGTTCTGTGTTCTGTGAGCGGGACTGTGTTCTGTGTTCTGTGAGCGGGGGCTGTGTTCTGTGAGCGGGGACTGTGTTCTGTGAGCGGGGGCTGTGTTCTGTGTTCTGTGAGCGGGGGCTGTGTTCTGTGAGCGGGGACTGTGTTCTGTGTTCTGTGAGCGGGGACTGTGTTCTGTGAGCGGGGACTGTGTTCTGTGTTCTGTGAGTGGGGACTGTGTTCTGTGAGTGGGGACTGTGTTCTGTGAGCGGGGACTGTGTTCTATGTTCTGTGAGTGGGGACTGTGTTCTGTGTTCTGTGAGCGGGGACTGTGTTCTGTGAGCGGGGGCTGTGTTCTGTGTTCTGTGAGCGGGGACTGTGTTCTGTGAGTGGGGACTGTGTTCTGTGTTCTGTGAGTGGGGACTGTGTTCTGTGAGCGGGGACTGTGTTCTATGTTCTGTGAGTGGGGACTGTGTTCTGTGAGCGGGGACTGTGTTCTGTGTTCTGTGTTCTGTGAGCGGGGGCTGTGTTCTGTGTTCTGTGTTCTGTGAGCGGGGACTGTGTTCTGTGAGCGGGGACTGTGTTCTGTGAGCGGGGACTGTGTTCTGTGAGCGGGGACTGTGTTCTGTGAGAGGGGACTGTGTTCTGTGTTCTGTGAGCGGGGGCTGTGTTCTGTGTTCTGTGAGCGGGGGCTGTGTTCTGTGTTCTGTGAGCGGGGACTGTGTTCTGTGTTCTGTGAGCGGGGGCTGTGTTCTGTGTTCTGTGAGCGGGGGCTGTGTTCTGTGTTCTGTGCTCTGTGAGCGGGGACTGTGTTCTGTGTTCTGTGAGCGGGACTGTGTTCTGTGTTCTGTGAGCGGGGGCTGTGTTCTGTGAGCGGGGACTGTGTTCTGTGAGCGGGGGCTGTGTTCTGTGTTCTGTGAGCGGGGGCTGTGTTCTGTGAGCGGGGACTGTGTTCTGTGTTCTGTGAGCGGGGACTGTGTTCTGTGAGCGGGGACTGTGTTCTGTGTTCTGTGAGCGGGGACTGTGTTCTGTGTTCTGTGAGCGGGGACTGTGTTCTGTGAGCGGGGACTGTGTTCTGTGTTCTGTGAGCGGGGACTGTGTTCTGTGAGCGGGGACTGTGTTCTGTGAGTGGGGGCTGTGTTCTGTGAGCGGGGACTGTGTTCTGTGTTCTGTGAGCGGGGACTGTGTTCTGTGAGTGGGGACTGTGTTCTGTGTTCTGTGAGTGGGGACTGTGTTCTGTGAGCGGGGACTGTGTTCTGTGTTCTGTGAGCGGGGACTGTGTTCTGTGAGCGGGGACTGTGTTCTGTGTTCTGTGAGCGGGGACTGTGTTCTGTGTTCTGTGAGCGGGGACTGTGTTCTGTGAGCGGGGACTGTGTTCTGTGTTCTGTGAGCGGGGACTGTGTTCTGTGAGCGGGGACTGTGTTCTGTGAGCGGGGACTGTGTTCTGTGAGAGGGGACTGTGTTCTGTGTTCTGTGAGCGGGGGCTGTGTTCTGTGTTCTGTGAGCGGGGGCTGTGTTCTGTGTTCTGTGAGCGGGGACTGTGTTCTGTGTTCTGTGAGCGGGGACTGTGTTCTGTGTTCTGTGAGCGGGGACTGTGTCCTGTGAGCGGGGACTGTGTTCTGTGTTCTGTGAGCGGGGACTGTGTTCTGTGAGCGGGGACTGTGTTCTGTGAGCGGGGACTGTGTTCTGTGAGCGGGGACTGTGTTCTGTGAGCAGGAACTGTGTTCTGTGAGCGGGGGCCCACACCGCCCCTCCCACATACACCTCCTACCCTACCCCCACAAATCCCCTCCCCCAGCTATAGAACGATCCCGTCGTTGAGTTGGGGGAACAGGTGAGTGGTGGAATATTGCTTTGGGGGACCAGCCCTCCCGTGTGAACATGGGATCCAACGAGTCCCACTTAGTCTAGTAAGACAATAAAACTCTCTTGAATCTTGACTTGATGACTCTGATTAGACTGCAAAATAATTCAACTACAAACAATTTGTAATAAAAACAGAGCATTATACGCTGATGATATCCTTTTATATATTACTAATACACAAACGAGTATACCCACCTTATTAACACTAATTGAGGAATTCGGCTCTTTTTCAGGATATAGAATAAATTGGAATAAAAGCGAAATTATGTCTTTAAATCCACAGGATTCGAGACACTTACTAAAATTCGCCTTCAAAATTGCAACAGAAAAATTCAAGTACCTGGGTATTCAAATTACGAGAAGACACAAATCATTATTTAGTGCCAATTTTATACCACTATTAAATAAACTGAATGATACGATTAAATTTTGGAAAACGCTTCCACTCTCATTGATAGGTAGAATTAACGCTATAAAAATGACTTTCTTACCACAATTAATATATTTGTTTCAAGCGATCCCAATATATATTCCAAAATATTTTTTCAAAAAATTAGATTCCACTATCACTAATTTTATATGGGACTACAGAACACATAGAATTCAACGAAAGCATTTGTGCAAATCTAAAGAAGTTGGGGGTTTATCATTACCTAACTTTATATATTACTACTGGGCAGTGCATATTAAGAACATAATATACTGGCTGGATAGTTCCACTCAGCAGTTGGAGTGGATAAGAATGGAGAAAGAGGAGTGCTATCCGCACGATATAGGAACGATCCTGCTCTCACCGATAAAATTGAATAGTATAATATATAAGAAGAACCCAATTATTCACAATATAATAAGAATTTGGAAACAAATAAAAGTATCCTTGAAATTAAATAATTTATCAGTACTAACCCCACTATTGAACAACCCCGCATTCAAACCTTCTCTCATCGACAACACATATCAACAATGGGATAGACTGGGGATTAGGAAAGTAGGGGACATGTATGAAGTGGGCAAACTGTTATCATTTCAACAATTAAAATTAAAATTTAAATTGAAGGATAATCAATATTTTAAATATATACAGGTATGTGACTTTATGAAGAAATATACACATAGATTTCAAACTATATTTTTAGATCCTTTAGAAGAAGCAATGAATATTAAGGCTGATTCACAAAAATTAATATCATACTTTTATAATAATATATTAAATAGAGAATCACCCTCAACAGAAGCATTAAGGGAAGATTGGGAACAAGAGTTAATGATAAAGATCTCGAAGGATAGATGGGAAAAGTATTTGATGAATACACATAACTGTTCTATTAATGCAAGACATAATTTAATTCAATTCAAATTATTACATAGACTATATTATTCAAAAACGAGGTTGAATAAATTTTATCCAAACGTCTCTCCCAGATGCGATAAATGTTTGTTTCAAAACGCTAATATAACACACTCATTTGCTGGATGTACAAAGTTGAATAAATTTTGGAGTGATATATTTGATATATTTACAAAGATTTTCAAGTCAAGAATAGAACCTAAAACGGAATGGATTATATTTGGAATAATAGGAGAAGATACCAATTTAAATAAAGATCAAAATGTTTTTTTTAATTATGGGTTAATAATTGGAAAGAAATTGATACTTAAATTTTGGAAAAATACAACCACACCAACTGTTAAAATGTGGATTAGGAATATGATGGACATAGCACGCCTTGAAGAAATGAGACTCCGACTAATAGATAAATATGACCAATTCTTAAAGAGTTGGTCTCCTTTCATCGACTTTTTGGAATCATGTGATGCAGCGGTGCCGTAAGGATTGCTGATTTCAGGTCAGGTCGTGGATAGATTTACATCTCCGAATACAGATTTGAAAAATTCTCTTTTAAGGGGCCTTCTCTTCTATTTCTACTTTCCACTTTCTCTCTTCCTTTTTTTTATTTTTTATATACACACTTCACGTTTTTCTACTCTCTACCATCTATTTTTCCACTTTTTCCCCTTTCTATTGTTTTCTTTTTCTTGTTCTGCTTACTTCCTTCTTATAACATAAAACTAGAGGTTGTAAAATTAGGTGCCACTGTACTGTTTTGTGCTGTATTAACTTCTTATAAAATAAACAAAAAAAAAAAAACAAAAAAAAAAACAGAGCATTCAGGAGATACCCAGCAAGTCAGGCAGCATCTCTGCAGGATAAAACATAGCTCACATTTCAGGATGATCTTTCATCAACAAATATTATCAAACCTGCTGAGTATTTTCTATGATTAACTATTGGAGTCACTTACCATCCATGAATACCCACTGACAGCAGCTTCTTCTTCATTTGAAACCTCTCCTTCATAGAGTCCAAAATGAATGCCCCTGGGAATAACCTTCCCTTCTTTCCAGACGCCAAGACCAGCTTTACGAATTTTGGACGTGGCAATGCTGAGACCCTCCGGAAAAGTTAAACGTGGTCTATCTGGGTGATTGGAATTAACGAGTGTCCTTCATCAAGACTGGTGGGCATTATTCAGTAAAAACATTCTCGCAGGCTTCACAAACTGAAACAGAAAACGCAAAATTAAGAACTAATCAGGGTGTTGGCATCATTGAAAGTGGCTGGACTTTGTACTGAAAGTGCTCAATGATCCACAAAAGATGTTATCTGTTTAGAAGTATCTCAGAATATAATAGTACCATGATGCAGATGCTGTGCAGAAGATTACTCTTCTGAGGAAGCATTCAAAAGAGATTAGTTAAAACAAATGTAGGTCCCTTGCAGTCAGAAACAGGTGAGTTGATCATGGGGAACCAGGATATGGCGGACCAATTGAATAACTACTTTCATTCCGTCTTCACTAAGGAAGACATAAATAATCTGCCGGAAATAGCAGGGGCCCGCAGGTCTAAGGACTTGGAGGAATTGAGTGAAATCCAGGTTAGCCGGGAAGTGGTGTTGGGTAAATTGAATGGATTAAAGGCCGATAAATCCCCAGGGCCAGATAGACTGCATCCCAGAGTACTTAAGGAAGTAGCTCCAGAAATAGTGGATGCATTAGTAATAATCTTTCAAAACTCTTTAGATTCTGGAGTAGTTCCTGAAGATTGGCGGGTAGCAAACGTAACCCCACTTTTTAAGAAGGGAGGGAGAGAGAAAATGGGGAATTACAGACCAGTTAGTCTAACATCGGTAGTGGGGAAACTGCTAGAGTCAGTTATTAAAGATGGGATAGCAGCACGTTTGGAAAGTGTTGAAATCATTGGACAAAGTCAGCATGGATTTACGAAAGGTAAATCATGTCTGACGAATCTTATAGAATTTTTCGAGGATGTAACTAGTAGCGTGGATAGCGGAGAACCAGTGGATGTGGTGTATCTGGACTTCCAGAAGGCTTTCGACAAGGTCCCACATAAGAGATTAGTATACAAACTTAAAGCACACGGCATTGGGGGTTCAGTATTGATGTGGATAGAGAACTGGCTGGCAAACAGGAAGCAACGAGTAGGAGTAAACGGATCCTTTTCAGAATGGCAGGCAGTGACTAGTGGGATACCGCAAGGCTCAGTGCTGGGACCCCAGCTATTTACAATATATATTAATGATCTGGACGAGGGAATTGAAGGCAATATCTCCAAGTTTGCGGATGACACTAAACTGGGGGGCAGTGTTAGCTGTGAGGAGGATGCTAGGAGACTGCAAGGTGACTTGGATAGGCTGGGTGAATGGGCAAATGTTTGGCAGATGCAGTATAATGTGGAAAAATGTGAGGTTATCCATTTTGGTGGCAAAAACGGGAAAGCAGACTATTATCTAAAGGGTGGCCGATTGGGGAAGGGGGAGATGCAGCGAGACCTGGGTGTCATGGTACACCAGTCATTGAAGGTAGGCATGCAGGTGCAGCAGGCAGTAAAGAAAGCGAATGGTATGTTAGCTTTCATTGCAAAAGGTTTTGAGTATAGGAGCAGGGAGGTTCTACTGCAGTTGTACAGGGTCTTGGTGAGACCACACCTGGAGTATTGCGTACAGTTTTGGTGTCCAAATCTGAGGAAGGACATTATTGCCATAGAGGGAGTGCAGTGACGGTTCACCAGACTGATTCCTGGGATGTCAGGACTGTCTTATGAAGAAAGACTGGATAGACTTGGTTTATACTCTCTAGAATTTATGAGATTGAGAGGGGATCTTATAGAAACTTACAAAATTCTTAAGGGGTTGGACAGGCTAGATGCAGGAAGATTGCTCCCGATGTTGGGGAAGTCCAGGACAAGGGGTCACAGCTTAAGGATAAGGGGGAAATCCTTTAAAACCGAGATGAGAAGAACTTTTTTTCACACAGAGAGTGGTGAATCTCTGGAACTCCCTGCCAGAGGGTGGTTGAGGCCAGTTCATTGGCTATATTTAAGAGGGAGTTAGATGTGGCCCTTGTGGCTAAAGAGATCAGGGGGTATGGAGAGAAGGCAGGTACAGGATACTGAGTTGGATGATCAGCCATGATCATATTGAATGGCGGTGCAGGCTCGAAGGGCCGAATGGCCTACTCCTGCACCTATTTTCCATGTTTCTATGTCAATTTACCTTAAATGTAGAAGAGCTTATTAAAATCTTCTTACAAAGACCATTAAGTATTTTCTTTGTATCCTCTTTTGGACCCAAGGCATAGCAGAGCATTATAACGCGCAGCCGTCCCATTCCGACCAAAGATTATAGAGCAGAGCTCCACTAGTATCTTTGATTGCGGCCGCCGCCACCGAACCCCCCGACCCACCATTGCACCCAAAGATGATAGAGCAGAGTTGTATAATATTTGATTGCACCCTTCTTCACGGCCGGCTTGTGATCTTTGCTTGTGATGTCTTGTATGTATGTGAGTGTTGTTTGCTATGTCCCTATGTTCGAGGAATATAATGGGTAACAGCCGCCCATTCTCGAATCTGAGCTCGAAAAATCCCGTGGTCACTGGACCTGATGTGGCCGCGGGCCATATTGTGGAGACCAATCCCTTACAAGAACAAGACCAAAAACGTACAGAAGTGTTAAAATTGTCTTTATTATTATGGTAAGTAAAGATCTATTAAAAATAAGTCTAATAACTTTCTAATGTACCGACAAACCCAGTTTCCCAATGGCCGTTGATGGGAGAACAGGAAATAACATTTTCACCACAGAATAGCGACTGAAAATAATAATAATATTTTCTCACCTTTGGTTTTTATTGGGGAACCTAAAGATTGACAGGTCGGGTCTCCCGCTATTTATAGCCCCTCCCCCTACCCCCGTCACGTGAGCGGCGGCTCCAACCAGAGCGCGGGTGACGTCAACAGCTCGAGCCCGCCAGTCTCCCGTCTCCCCCCCATCCTCACTTTCCCGCCGCCGCGCCGCTGAGGGGGAGGGGCTACGGCCGCCGCGGGTGGAGGGGGCGGGGCTCGGGGAGACGTCAACGTCAGCGCGCGCTGGTCTCCCCCCCTCCCCCGCGTTGCTTCCGACAGTGCGCATGCGCCGCTCTCCGCGCACGGCCCCTCCCCCCGGCGGCGGGACGGCGAGAATAGCTCGAGCTCTCGGCGGCTTTTGGCGCCTTTTCCCGCCGAAGGCTCAGCTGCTGCAGTGATGCATCTCCTGCAATGCAGTTGTACCTTGCAGTGGAGCTGCTGCTGGAGTGATGCATCTCCTGCAATGCAGTTGTACCTTGCAGTGGAGCTGCTGCTGCAGTGATGCATCTCCTGCAATGCAGTTGTACCTTGCAGTGGAGCTGCTGCTACAGTGATGCATCTCCTGCAATGCAGTTGTACCTTGCAGTGGAGCTGCTGCTGCAGTGATGCATCTCCTGCAATGCAGATGAACCTTGCAGTGGAGCTGCTGCTGCAGTGATGCATCTCCTATAATGCAGCTGTACCTTGCAGTGGAGCTGCTGCTGCAGTGATGCATCTCCTGCAGTGGAGCATCTGCAGCTGCAGGGAAAGTTCAAGCCTCCACCATCTCCTCAGGCAGTGTGTCCCAGATTGCAACCTCATCCACGTCTGTTTTATTGTTCTGTTAGTATAGTCTGGTCTGCAGTTCCTTGTTCCATCATCTTATTCTAATTGCTGACTCCAAATACTACATTTCCTCATCTGTTCTTGCCCCATCAGAGATATTCTCCCCTTTGTTCCACCAATCCACCACAATCCCTCTCTACAAGTGAAAAACAGCTTGTTTTTGGTGCTGTTTCATAGAAAATCGGTGCACGAGTAGGCCATTCGGCTCTTCGAGCCTGCACCATTCGCCATTCAATATGATCATGGCTGATCATCCAACTCAGTATCCTGTACCTGCCTTCTCTCCATACCCCCTGATCCCTTTAGCCACAAGGGCCAGATCTAACTCCCTCTTAAATATAGCATTTCCTACTGGTGAAGGGTCTCTGATCTGAAACTGAATGGTTTATTTCTCCACAAATGCTGTCGAACCTGATGAATGTTTTTTGAATTTTCTTCCATTTTTATTTCAGATTTTCAGCATCAGCGGTTCTTTGCTTTACACGTTCATTTTGATGTGACCAGCCAACAACGAATCAAAGGAGATCAGATGCGTGGTGTCATAATCTACTGGGATTCAAGTAACTAGTAAGTGTTTCAATGGGAAGGTTCTGTCTACTCGGGATGGGGCTCCATTTTAGTTTAGTTTAGAGATACAGCACGGAAACAGGCCCTTCAGCACACCGAGTCCACACTGACCAACGATCCCCGCACACTAACACAATCTCACACACACTAGGGACAATTTACACTGAAACCAAGTAGACCGTGGGCCGAGGTGCTTTTTTGTTTCATTTTACATGGGAACATAGAAAATGGGTGCAGGAGGAGGCCATTCGGCCCTTCGAGCCAGCACCGCCATTCATTGTGATCATGGCTGATCGTCCCCTATCAATAACCCGTGCCTGCCTTCTCCCCATATCCCCCGACTCCACTAGCCCTTAGAGCTCTATCTAACTCTCTCTTAAAATCTATCCAGTGACTTGGCCTCCACTGCCCTCTGTGGCAGGAATTCCATAAATTGACAACTCTGAGTCAAAACGTTTTTTCTCACCTCAGTCTTAAATGACCTACCCTTTATTCTAAGACTGTGGCCCCTGGTTCTGGACTCACCCAACATTGGGAACATTTATCCTGCATCTAGTTTGTCCAGTCCTTTTGTGATTTTATATGTTTCTATAAGATAACCCCTCATCCTTCTAAACTCCAGTGAATACAAGCCTAGTCTTTTCAATCTTTCCTATATGACAGTCCAGCCATCCCAGGGATCAATCTGGTGAACCTACGCTGCCTCAATCACAAGTATGTCCTTCCTCAAATTAGGAGACCAAAACTGTACACAAGTTCAAGTTCAAGTGAGTTTATTGTCATGTGTCCCTGTATAGGACAATTAAATTCTTGCTTTGCTTAAGCACACAGAAAATAGTAGGCATTTACTACAAAACAGATAAATGTGTCCATATACCATGATATAAATATATACAAACATGAATAAATAAACTGGTAAAGTGCAAATAACAGAAAGTGGTTATTAATAATCAGAGTTTTGTCCAAGCCAGATTTCATAGCCTGATGGCAGTGGGGAAGTAGCTATTCCTGAACCTGGTTGTTGCAGTCTTCAGGCTCCTGTACCGTCTACCTGAAAGTAGCAGGGAGATGAGTGTGTGGTCAGGATAGGAGACCAACACTGTGCCTGCTGTACCTGTAAGCCAACTTTCAGTGACCAGTGTACAAGTACGCCCAGGTCTCGCTACACCTGCCCCTTACCTAACCTAACCCCATTGAGATAATAATCTGCCCCCTTGTTTTTGCCGCCAAAGTCAAAGTAAACTTTATTGTCAATTCAATTGTGCAACAGTAGTTACACAGAGGATTGAAATTACGTTTCCCCATACTCCAAATGTGTAAGTAATATTAAAAACACAGACAGACAACATACCAATAAAGATAGACAATAGACATACATTATTTAAAATATTAAAATATTCACAGTATGCCAAAATGTAGCAAAAAACTTTGAGGTATTTTAAAAAGGGTGCAATATAGAAAAAGTGCAAATTTCATACTGGAGACGTTGAGCCAAAGTTATTTTCACAGTTTCCAAAGTGGATAACCTCACATTTATCTACAGAAACATAGAAAATAGGTGCAGGGTAGGCCATTCGGCCCTTCGAGCCTGCCCCGCGATTCAATATGATCATGGCTGATTGCGGATGACACAAAGCTGGGTGCTGGAGTCAATTTTTTTTTTTTTTTTTTTTTGAAGATATTTTTTATTGGAGATAGGTACATAATCTATTACATCATTACTGTCTTACATTTTTAAATTGATAATATTGTCAGTTATTATTACATTGTCTCCAATACTTTTTGCATTTTTCTTCGTTTTTTTTTATAACTAGATAGAGCTAAAGGGAAAGATGAAGTAGAGGAAGAAAAGAAAGAAAAGAAAAAGAAAAACTAAAACAAAAACAAAAAAAGGAGTGAAAGAGGCAGTTGAAGAAGAATGGAAAAATTTGTTAGAACTAAAAAACATCATTCGAGATATGTTCGTACATTTCAGAGTATAGCATTTCATCCAATCTTTAGCCCGAGTGCTAGTCAGGTTCCTGTGCTGAACTATTCTGACCCTTTAAGTAATCAATAAAAGGAGACCATGTTCCAACGAATAATTCCTGTTTGTCCAACAGGGAAAATCTGATTCTTTCCACGTTTAAGGTCTCCGTCATTTCTATAATCCACATTTTGATTGTGGGGGCCGTAGGGCCTTTCCAAAATTTTAGGATTAATTTTTTTCCTGTTATTAAACTGTAATCAATAAAGTTTCTTTGTGTTATTCTAAATGTTTGATTTAATTCTAATATTCCGAGTATTATTAATTTTGGATTTGGTTCCAGTTGTGTGTTGGTTACTTTGGATATTATACTAAAAATATTTACCCAGAATTTTTTAATTCTTGTACAGTTTGTAAACATATGCGATAACGTAGCTTCTAAATGTTGACATTTATCACATATAGGTGAGATATGTTGAAAAATTTTATGTAATTTTGTTTTTGAGTAATGTAACCTATGTATTACTTTAAATTGTATTAGAGAATGTCTGGCGTTTAGTGAACACTGATGTATGTGTTGTAAACTTTCTTCCCAAGTGTCTTTCGTTATTACTTGATTTAATTCTTTTTCCCATGATTGTCTGTGTAAGTCCGTCAAAGGAATGTCACTGTCTAATAAGATATTATATATATAAGATATTAATTTTTCTGTATTAGGATGTTTGTTCCAACATTCATCAAGAATTTCTGGGTTTCTAATTCGAAAATTTTGAGAATTCGATTTTACATAATCTCTAAGTTGAAGATATCTGAAATAATCATTTCCTCGAAGTCCATAAGTCTGTTGCAACTCCTGAAATGTCAAAAAAGAGCCTTCCTTGTAGAGGTGTCCCATATTTTTAATTCCATAATTCCTCCATTGTGTAAAACCCCCGTCTAAACATGAAGGCTTAAACAATGGATTATTCACAATTGGAAGAAAAAGTGACAAGTTATCTAGTTTTAATGTCTTTTTTAATTGTTTCCAAATTCTTATAGCACTAAATATTATAGGGTTTTCCCTGTAAATTTTTTTGTTTAATTTAGACGTAGCAAATAATATCGAACCAATATCAAAAGGTATACAATCTTCCTTTTCCATTTTTAACCAGTCTGGTTGCTGGTCTATTTCTTCCAACCAGAAATTCATATTTTTAATATTAACTGCCCAGAAATAAAACAAAAAGTTAGGTAAAACCAAGCCTCCATTACTTTTTGATTTACACAGGTGTCTTTTGTTTATCCTATGATTCTTATAATCCCAGATAAAATCATTAACAATAGAGTCCAATTTTTTAAAGACGTTTTTTGCCAGGTATATCGGAATCGTCTGAAAAAGGTATAATATTTGCGGTAAAAAAATCATTTTTATGGCATTAATTTTGCCAACCATTGAAATAGGTAGTGTTTTCCAGTATTGGATATTCTTATGTAATTTATTCAATAATGGGGGGAAATTTGCTTTAAATAATGATGTATATATCTTAGTTACATAGATTCCTAGATATTTAAATTTTTCATTTACTACTTTAAATGGAAATTGTTGTATTATCTGTTTGTTATGTTCCCTTATTGGCATAATTTCACTTTTATTCCAATTTATTCTGTATCCTGAAAGTGCACCGAATTGGTTTATTAGTTTTAATAGGTTTGGGATACTAATTTCTGGTTTTGTAATGTAAATTAATACGTCATCTGCGTATAGAGAAATTTTATTCACTGTGTCCTTAGTGTTATACCCGTGTATTTCCGGATGCCCCCTAATTCTTTCTGCAAGTGGCTCAATAGCAAGTGCAAATAGTAATGGAGATAACGGGCATCCTTGTCTACAACCTCTAGATAGACTAAATTTAGATGACAGTCTTTGGTTAGTAAGTATTCTAGCCGTGGGATTTGTATATAGCAGTTTTATCCATGTGCAAAATTTCTCCCCTAGCTGCATCTTTTCCATCACCGAAAATAAATAAGGCCATTCGACCTGATCAAATGCTTTTTCAGCGTCAAGTGAGATTATTGCTAAATCTTCATTAATAATTCTCTTGGAATATATAATATTAAATAATCTTCTTAGATTATAATATGAATACCGTTTCTGAATAAAGCCTGTTTGGTCAGGGTGTATTAATTTATTCATCACTGTACTTAATCTACGTGCTAGTATTTTAGTTAATATTTTCTGGTCTGTATTTGAATATTTTCTGGTCTGAAGTGCAATTGCTCTGTATGATCCCGGATCTTCCGGATCTTTATCAGCTTTAGGAATAAGAGTTATTATAGATTCATTTAAAGTGTCTGGAAGTTTCTGTTGAGTATAGATATACTCATAGAGTCTTTGTAAGCGTGGGCAAAGCAAATCATAAAATTTTTTGTAAAATTCGGAACCTAAACCATCTGGCCCTACTGCCTTACCATTTTTTAGAGAGCCAATAGACTCCTCAATATCCTTTATCGTAATTTCCCTTTCTAATAATTCTCTATCGTTTGAATCTAAACCTTTTAAATTACATTTTATTAAAAAATCTGCTATTCCTTCTGATTGTGCTACAGTTTTAGTTGAATAAAGGTTATGATAGTATTGGAGAAATCTATCATTTATATCCTTGGGCATTTTTAATAATTCTCCTGTCTCTGTTCTAATTTTATGAATTATTTTTTCCCCTTCCATTTTTCGTAGCTGGCGTGCTAATAGTTTTTGTGGTTTGTCTCCAAATTCAAAATGTAATTGTTTGGTTTTTTGATAAAGTTTTATTACTTGTTCTGAATACATTTTATTTAATTTATATTTCAGTACAGCAATTTTATTATGTTTTAACGTAGATGGTATTCTCGCATTTTCTATATCTAGTTGCTTGATTTCACTTTCCAGTGCTTGTTGTTTAATCCTGTTTTCTTTATTATAAAATGCTTGGGCAGAAATTAATGTACCTCGAACATACGCTTTGAACGTTTCCCACATAAGAGAAGTAGGTGTGTCAGGGTTGTCATTTACCTCAAAAAATATTTGGATTTGTTTAATAATATATTCCTGGCATGATCTTTCGTTCAAGATTTGTGGGTTAAGTCTCCAATATGTTAGTTTCTCGGACATTCCATTTAATTTAATCATGAATGTTACCGGTGCGTGATCTGAGATTATGATGTTATGGTATTTTGAATTATAAGTAAATGGGATAAACGTAGAGTCAACTAAAAAGTAATCTATCCTTGAGTATGTTTTGTGTACTGGTGAATAAAATGAATATTCCCGTCCGGTTGGGTTTTCTATTCTCCAGATATCCTTAATATTAGTGGTATTAATAAATGAATTTAAAAATACACTTGATTGGGATGTTGTTTTTTTTTGCCTTGATGATCTATCTAAGTATGGGTCTAATGTACAATTGAAGTCTCCTCCAATTATTAATTTGTATTGTGTAAATTCAGGAATTTTATTAAATGTTTTGTTAAAAAAAGTGGGGTTATCGAAGTTAGGCCCATAAACATTAAGAAGGATCACTTTTTCTCCATTTAACTCTCCAACTAATATAATATATCTACCATCAATATCCACTATTATTGAAGAGGTCGTAAAAGGTATTCCTTTACGAATTACTATTGCAACTCCTCTTGACTTGTGGGAAAAAGAGGAATGATATGATTCAGCGATCCACTTAGCTTTAAGTCTGTGTTGAGATTCCTTTTTAAGATGTGTTTCTTGAAGAAATATTATATCTGTTTTGATTAGATTTAGGTGTGCCAAAACTTTACTTCTCTTAATTGGTTCATTGATTCCCTTGACATTCCAACTACAAAATGTTATTCCCTGACCCCTTCTTGTCATGTTAGCATCTTGCATATTGCTTCTGAGGTGGTCAATAACTGGGCAGAAGGAACAACACATAGAACCTGACCCTGCTCCCGAACCTCAGATAGATGAATTTAAATTCGAATACATCATTCTTCCGATCACATCTCCTTGCATTAGTCTTATTTTTCCATTCAAACCTTAAGTTATAGAAATATTTAAAGTAAGAAAAGTGATAGGGTTGGTTAGTGTAGGGTGAAGAAAAAAGAACTACATCTACAATTAGTGTAGTTAGTGATAGCCACACTAACGTGGCTAGAATTCTAAAGACTTCCGTAGCCTTTGTAAAACGAAAAAATTCCCAGCTCCGTGCCCGAGGAAGAGGAAAAAAAAAATAATTATTTTTAACATTCAATCAACTTCTTTGGGAGTATCAAACTTATTTACCTAGTCATACATATACCCACACAATATATATGCACATATATACGTACACATATATATATATATATATACATACCCACATGCATACATGTATCAACACGTAACCCTGCAGAAAGGTTCAAGAACAGCAAAATGATTTTAAATTGAAAGATAAAGCAAAAAAAAAAAAAAGGAAACCCGTCAATCTTAATTATGATATAGGTTAATTTACCTCTTACATATCTTTCTATATAATATAGTATGTAATTCATTTCTTCATTTATCAAAGACTATTAATTATTGATCATTGTTATCAATCATATACAGTATTAACTTTTTATAAGAATTGTTAATGTTAATAATTTTAGTGGAAATAAGGATATTTAATACGTATTAGTTGTTACCTATATAGTTAGATATGAATTTACCTATGATACTAATGATTAGTAAACAAAAAAGCCAAAACAAAAAAGAGAAAAAGACCCCCAAAAGATCACAGTTTTATCCAATGTCCTCCATCACTTTCGGTTTCCAAGTGTCTTTAAAGCTCTTGAAAGAATTTTAAAGGTCCTTTTAGATCTGACGGTCATCTTAGTCCATGGCTCCTAAGGAGTGATGTAGATTCTTCAGTCTGTGGGCATGTTACCGACTTCTTTGGCATATTCCAGTGCTTTTTCGTGGTCTGTAAAAAAGAGCTCCTTGGACTCGTAGGTGACTCTTAGCCTTGCGGGATAAAGCAAGCTGTATCTCAAATCCGGTACACTCTTCAATATTCTTTTTGTCTCAGTGAACAGCATTCTTTTCTTGAAGACCTCTGCCGAGTAATCTCGGTAAATGCTAAATCTCACACCTTCAAAGAGAAGTTGACCGCTCCGAACAATTTTCTTCATTATATCATCAAATTCATGATCCTGTAGGACTTTTACGATAATTTGTCTTGGATGGGCATCATCTTGTGTACGACGTCGCTGCGCTCTATGGGCTCGACCGAGTAAAGGTTTGTGATCCAATTTTAAGACTTTTTGTAGGTCTGCCACAAAATCCCGAGTGCCCATTTCCCTCTCACTTCCTTCTTTCACCCCTACAATTCTTAGATTCTTACGTCTTTGACGCCCCTCCAAATCAGTACATTTATCATTTAATTTGCTCACCATATTGGAGAGGCGTTGGTTTTCAGTAAGGAGCCGACTTACGGTTTCCGCACTTGTCGTCGCCCATTTCTCAAGCTCGGTTATCGCTATTCTGTGTTGATCTAGTTCGTGACGAATGGGGTCCACCTCTGTTTTAACCTTCGTTTCCACCGAAACGAGCCTGGCTTCCAGCACTTCCATCTGGTCTTTGACCTCTTCCTCCCTCGTCCTCTTCCAGATTTCAAGCATTTGTTGAACTGTGGCATGCATTTCTGCTTTAAAATCTACCTTAAAGGTGTCAAGTGCCTTTTTAAAATTCTCTCCAAAAGTCTTCATTTCAGCAGCAAGAAAGGTTTTAAGATCCTCCATTTCCGATTTTTTCCCTTTCGTTTTCTTTGGAAGATCTTCCTGGGCCATCGCTGTAACTGAGGCCGAGGCTTCTGTAGGGCCTTCCTCTTCCATCTGGGGTCTTCCTTTACCCGTTTTTTTTGTGCTCCACGGGGGGGGGGGTGTTGTAGCGACATACCTTAAAGTCGCGCGCCTGATGACGTCACGCAGGCTGCCGTTTCAGATTTTGATCGCTGCAGGTAAGTCCCGATTTTCTCCCGTTTTTTGCTTCCTCGGTACGGAGCTGGTTGGCGCTGGACTTAAGTCTCCATAGCGCCACCGGAAGTCTGGAGTCAATTATTAAAGAGGTAATAATGGGGCATTTGGATACTAGTAAAAGGATTAGTACAACTCAACATGGATTTATGAAAGGGAAATCATGCTTGACTAATCTTCTGGAATTTTTTGAGGATGTGACACTTAAAATGGATGAAGAGGTGCCAGTGGATGTAGTGTAACTAGACTTTCAGAAAGCTTTTGATAAGGACCCGCACTGGAGACTGGTGACGAAAATTAGAGCACATGGTATTGGGGGTAGGGTGTTGACATGGATAGAAAATTGGTTGGCAGACCAGAAGCAAAGAATTGTAGTGAACGGGTCCTTTTCAGAATGGCAGGCAGTGGCGAGTGGAGTGCCGCAAGGCTTGGTGTTGGGGCCGCAACTGTTTACCATATATATTAATGATTTGGAAGAGGAAATCAGGAACAACACTAGCAAGTTTGCGGATGACACAAAGCTGGGTGGCAGTGTGAACTGTGAAGAGGATGTTAGGAGGTTGCAGGGTGACCTGGACAGGTTGAGTGGGCAGATGCGTGGCAGATGCAGTATAATATAGATAAATGTGAGGTTATTCACTTTGGCGGCAAAAACAAGGGGGCTGATTATTATCTCAATGGGATTAGGTTAGGTAAGGGGGAGGTGCAGCGAGACCTGGGTGTCCTTGTACACCGGTCACTGAAAGTTGGCGTGCAGGTACAGCAGGCAGTAAAGAAAGCTAATGGAATGTTGGACTTCATAACAAGATGATTTCAGTATAGGAGTAAAGAGGTTCTTCTGCAGTTGTATAGGGCTCTGGTGAGACCACATCTGGAGTATTGTGTACAGTTTTGGTCTCCTAATTTGAGGATGGACATCCTTGTGATTGATGCAGTGCAGCGTAGGTTCACAAGATTGATCCCTTGGATGGCGGGACTGTCATATGCGGAAAGATTAAAAAGACTAGGCTTGTATTCACTGGAGTTTAGAAGGATGAGGGGGTATCTAATAGAAACATATCAAATTATAAAAGGACTGGACAAGCTGGACGCAGGAAAAATGTTCCCAATGTTGGGTGAGTCCAGAACCAGGGGCCACAGTCTTAGAATAAAGGGGAGGTCATTTAAGACTGAGGTGAGAAAAAGCTTTTTCGCACAGAGAGTTGTGAATTTATGGAATTCCCTGCCACAGAGGGCAGTGGAGGCCAAGTCACTGGATGGATTTTAGAGAGAGTTAGATAGAGCTCTCGGGGCTAGTGCAGTCAAGGGATATGGGGAGAAGGCAGGCACGGATCATTGATAGGGGATGATCAGCCATGATCACGATTGGCGGTGTTGGTTCGAAGGGCCGAATGGCCTCCTCCTGCACCTGTTTTCTATGTTTCTAGTATCGATAGAACTAAGGAATTGTAAGGGTAAAACAACCCTAATGGGACTAATCTACAGGCCCCCAAACAGTAGCCTGGACATAGGAGTCAGGAGTTGAAATTGGCATGTAGCAAAAGTAATGCTGCGGTTATTATGGGAGATTTCAACATGCAGGTAGACTGGGAAAATCAGGTTGGTACTGGACCCCAAGAAAGGGACTTTGTAGAGTGCCTTTGTGATGGATTCTTTGAACAGCTTGTATTGGAGCCTGCCAGGGAGAAGGCAATTCTGGATTTAGTGTTATGTAATTAACTGGATTTAATAAAGGACCTCGAGGTTAATGAGCCGTTAGGAGGCAGTGACTATAAAAATATTCAGGTTTAATCTACAATTGGAGAGGGAGAAGGGTAGATCAGAGGTGTCAGTGTTGCAGTTGAATAAAGGGGACCAAGGGGCCATGTGGGAGGAGCTGGCCAATGTTGACTGGAAAGATACACTAGCAGGGATGACAGTGGAACAACAATGGCAGGTGTTTCTAGGAATAATACAGAAGGTGCAGGATCAGTTCATTCCTAGGAGGAAGAAAGATTCCAAGGGGAGTAAGGGGCGATCGTGGCTGACAAGGGACGTCAGGGACAGTATAAAAATTAAAGCAAAGAAGTACAACGTAGCAAAGATGAGCGTGAAGCAAGAGGATTGGGTAATGTTTAAAGAACAACAGAAGATAACCAAAAAGACAATACGGGGAGAAAAGTTGATGTACGAAGGTAAGCTAGCCAAGAATATAAAGCAGGATAGTAAAAGCTTCTTTAGGTATGTGAAGAGGAAAACATTAGTTCAGACCAAAGTTGGACCCTTGAAGACCGAAAAAGTTGAATTTATTATGGGGAACAAGAAAATGGCAGAGGAGTTGAACAGGTACTTTGGATCTGTCTTCACTAAGGAGGACACAAACAATCTTCCTGATATAGTAGTGGCCAGAGGATCTGGGGTGACAGAGGAACTGAAGGAAATCCACCTTAGGCAGGAAATTGTGTTGGACAGACTGATGGGACTGAAGGCTGATAAATCCCCAGTGCCTGATGGTCTGCATCCCAGGGTTCTTAAGGAAGTGGCTCTAGAAATCGTGGATGCATTGGTGATAATTTTCCAATGTTCTATAATCTACACTCAGCAAAATCAATAACCCCACTCTCACCATCGACGGCACCACTGTCTCCCCATCTCCCCAGGCCCGCAACCTTGGCGTGATCTTTGATTCCACCCTCTCCCTTGAGCCTCACATCCGCCATGCCATTAAAACCTCCTTCTTTCACCTCCGCAACATCGCCAAACTCAGACCCTCTCTCACACCGCCCGCTGCTGAAAGACTTATCCATGCCTTCATCTCCTCCCGACTGGACTATTGCAACTCACTTCTCCTTGGCATCAGCTCCACCTACATCAACCGACTCCAACTGGTCCAGAACGCAGCCGCCCGACTCATCACCCACACCAAATCCTGGCATCACATCACTCCAGTCCTCAAACAACTTCACTGGCTTCCCATCTCCCACCGGATCAACTACAAAATCCTGATCCTCACCTACAAAGCCCTCCACCATCTGCCCTCCCCATATCTCACTGACCTCCTCTCCCCCTACCAACCCTCACGGTCCCTCAGATCCACATCAGCCGGTCTCCTCTCCATCCACAAGTCCAACCTCCGCAGTTTTGGGGACAGAGCCTTCTCCAGGGCAGCTCCCAGGCTCTGGAACTCCCTCCCCCAACTGATCCGCAATTCCATGTCCCTCACCATCTTCCAGTCCCGCCTCAAGACCCATCTCTTCACCTCTGCCTATCCTTAGCCCCACATCCCCCTCCTTTTCATCTGTGCTTGAATTGCCTCATATTGTGTTTTGAATTGAATTATGTCTTTAATTTGTGTACTAGTCATGTCTCTACTATTTATTTAATTCCCCTTACATGTTTTTCCTCTACTTGCTAAATGTTTGTAAGGTGTCCTTGAGACTCTTGAAAGGCGCCCATAAATAAAATGTATTATTATTATTATTAGACTCAGGATCAGTTCCTGTGGATTGGAGGGTAGCTAATGTTATCCCACTTTTTAAGAAAAGCAGGTGAGATAAAACGGGGAATTGTAGACCAGTGGGGAAGATGCTAGAGTCAATTATAAAAGATGAGATAGCCGCACATTTGGATAGTAGTAACAGGATCGGTCCGAGTCAGCATGGATTTACGAAGGGGAAATCATGCTTGACTAATCTTCTGAAATCTTTTGAAGGTGTAACTAGGAACATAGACGAGGGTGAGCCAGAGGATGTAGTGTACCTATATTTTCAGAAAGCATTTGATAAGGTCCCACATGGGAGATTAGTGGGCAAAATTAGGGCACATGGTATTGGGGGTAGAGTGCTGACATGGATAGAGAAGTGGTTGGCAGACAGGAAACAAAGAGTAGGGTTTAACGGGTCCCTTTCAGGAAAGCAGGCAGTGACTAGTGGGTACCGCAGGGCTCGGTGCTGGGACCGCAGATATTTACAATATACATTAATTATTTGGATGAAGGGATTCAAAGTAACAGCAAATTTGCAGATGACACAAAGCTGGTTGGCAGCATGAACTGTGAGGAGGATGCTATGAGAATGCAGGGTGACTTGGACAGGTTGGGGGAGTAGGCAGATGCATGGCAGATGAAGTTTAATGCAAGTAAATGTGAGACCATACCTGGAGTATTGTGTGCAGTTTTAGTCCCCTAATTTGAGGAAGGGCATTCTTTCTATTGAGGTAGTGCAGCGTAGGTTTATAAGGTTAATTCTCGGGATAGCGGGACTGTCATATGCTGAGAGAATGGAGCAGCTGGGCTTGTACACTCTGGAGTTTAGAAGGATGAGAGGCTATCTCATTGAAACATATAAGATTGCTAAGGGCTTGGACACGCTAGTGGCAGGAAACATGTTCCCGACGTTTGGGGAGTCCAGAACCAGGGGCCACAGTTTAAGAATAAGGAGTAAGCCATTTAGAACGGAGATGAGGAAACACTTTTTTCTCACAGAGTTGTGAGTCTGTGAATTCTCTGCCTCAGATGGAGGCAGGTTCTCTGGATGCTTTCAAGAGAGAGCTAGATGGGGCTTTAAAAAATAGCGGAGTAAGGGGATATGGGGAGAAGGCATGAACAGGGTACTGATTGGGGATGATCAGCCATAATCACATTGAATGGCGGTGCTGGCTCGAAGGGCCAAATGGCCTACTCCTGTACCTATTGTCTATTGAAATAGTAATTAAAGCAAAACTGTACATATCCTGCTGCCAATAATCTGGGACTAATCACACGTCTGCTGGGTGTGCTCATTTCATCACACGTGGCATTGAAAATAAGGCATTACAATTGAGCTGTTACAATGGACCAGATGCTGCAGGGGAGCAGATGCTGCAGTGGAGCAGGTTCCTGCATTGAAGCCCCTCCTGTAGTGAAGCAGCTTCTGCAGTGGAGCATCTCCTGCAGTGGAGCATCTCCTGCAGCTGCAGGGAAAGTTCAAGCCTCCACCATCTCCTCAGGCAGCGTGTCCCAGATTGCAACCACCCTCTGGGTGCATTTAATCTCACCCACGTCCATTTTGTTGTTCTGTTAGTATAATCTGGTCTGCAGTTCCTTGTTCTGTTATTATTGGCCAAATTAGAGAATGTCACAAAATGGAGGATATTTGCATTTGCAAGGACTGCTTGCCTTCTTTCTGTGAAAAGTTTCAAGCTGCGAATCACAACTTCAAAGAGTCTGGACCCTAGATGGAAGTTAAGAATGTTTTTTGAATTTTCTTCAATTTTTATTTCAGATTTTCAGCATCTGCGGTTCTTTGCTTTACACGTTCATTTTGATGTGACCGGCCAACAACGAATCAAAGGAGATCAGATGCGTGGTGTCGTAATCTACTGGGATTCAAGTAACTAGTAAGTGTTTCAATGGGAAGGTTCTGCCTACTCGGGATGGGACTCCATTTTAGTTTAGTTTAGAGATACAGCGCGGAAATAGGCCCTCCAGCACACCGAGTCCATGCCGACCAGCAATCCCCGCACACTAACACTATCTCACACACACATGGGACAATTTACACTTATATCAAGCCAATTTACCTACAAACCTGTAGGAAACCGAAGATCTCGGGGGAATCACATGCAGGTCATAAGTGATAGGAGAAGAATTAGGTCAATTCGGCCCATCAAGTTTACTCTGCCATTCAATCATGGCTGATCTCTCCCTCCTAACCTCATTCTCCTGCCTTTTCCCCATAACCCCTGACACCCGTACTATTCATGAATCTGTCTCTGCTTTAAAAATGTTCACTGACTTGGCCTCCGTCTGTGGCAAACAATTCCACAGATTCACCACCCACTGGCTAAATACATTTCTTCTCATCTCTATCCTCATGGAACATCCTGTAATGCTAAGGCTATGACCTCTAGTCCTAAACTCTCCCACTTGTGGAAACATCCTCTCCACATCCACTCTATCCAAGCCTTTGGCCAAGGTCACGGGGAGAACGTACAAACTCCCTACAGACAGCACCCGTAGTCAGGATCGAACCCGGGTCTCTGTAGCTAGTACCGCTCTATTTTATCTGCTCTGAACAGGAAGTTAGCTGAAAGCAGCACGTTAGGAAAAGTAATTTTCCTGAAATTAATCCAACAGTATAAAAAAGTTTTGTAATAAATCTATTGTTTACAATATGTAATGCAATGTGTCACTGATAATCTCCTGGAAGATATCTCCTTAATGCTTGAACAAGTTTCTCATGCGTTAGTCAGCGGGATGAATAAGAAGTAGCTTAAGTGAACAGTAAAATATTCAATGTTTAAAATATCACTGGTGTCACTTAGAAACGCTTTCTCAAAGGTGGAAATTTCAACGACCGGAGGGTATGACTTTAAGGTAAAAAAGAGACAAGTTTAAAGGAGGTACGGGGAAAGATTTTTATTCCATAGAGTGGTGGGTGCCTGGAACACACTGCCAGGGCTGGTGATGGAAGCAGATATAATAGTGGTGTTTAAGAGGCTTTTGGAAAGGTACATGGATATGCTGGGATTGGAGGGCTATCAGGGCACGAAATTAACGGTTGCCCAGGTGCCATTGACCACCCAAAGTCCCGCCGGGCAACCTAAATGGCGAGTCATTTTGACCGGCTTGGCAACTTGGTTTATACCGAAGATAGACACAAAAAAAACTGGAGTAACTCCACGGATCCGGCCGGCAGCGTGACGTTTTGTGTCGACGACGGTTGTGGGAAAGATGCTAAGTGTTGCGTGACGAAGGGCCAGAGCACAGCAGCAGCAGCGGCAGCAGCGGCGGTTTCATCATCTCCTCCTCCTTCATCTCCTCCTCCTCCTCCTGCACCCCACCCGGCCTGTTAGCAGCCGCTGCTGCCACTCCGCTTTCAAAAACAAACCCTTGGAAGAGGGAGGTGTCGGTAGGAGGCGGAAGTAGGGGGGGGGGGGGTGGGGGGGGCTGAGGATAGAGCGCAGTGATTGGAGGAGGGAGACGTGACATAACACTATCGGCAGACTGATTGGATTGAACTGAATCCCCCCGCTGTGTGTGAGTGTGAGTGTACGCATGCACGTGTGTGAGTGTGAGTGTACGCATGTGCGTGCGGCCGCCAAGATATTCTGTCCCCCGGTCATCTCCATATTTTGATAGCGATATCCGTGCCTGACAGGGACGGCCAAGGCAGCCATGATGCCGGTGTTGTCCGAGGAGCGCTGGCCTTCCTTCCGACACTCACTCCTCTCTCTCTCTCTCTCTCTCTCTCTCTCTCTCTCTCTCTCTCTCTTCTCTCTCTCTCTCTCTCTCTCTCTCTCTCTCTTTCTCTCTCTCTCTCTCTCTCTCTCTCTCTCTCTCTCTCTCTCTCTCTCTCTCTCTCTCTCTCTCTCTCTCTCTCTCTCTCTCTCTCTCTCTCTCTCTCTCTCTCTCTCTCTCTCTCTCTCTCTCTCTCTCTCTCTCTCTCTCTCTCTCTCTCTCTCTCTCTCTCTCTCTCTCTCTCCCTCTCTCTCTCTCCCTCTCTCTCCCTCCCCCTCCCCCCACCCCCTCCCCGATGAAAACATCGGACTGGCTGCGGAGGCCACAAATGGGCCCCAACCTCGGGTGGTCTAGGAGGAGGAGGACTGGACATTTTGGTGCCTTCCCTCACAGTGGAAAGTGTTGATTCTGTTCATGTTGAATCCTATGGTGTATGTGTCTTTTTTCTTTTGTATGGTAATCTAATTAATTTTTCTCTGTAAAGCACGTTGGCTTCAACATGACGATTTAAAAGTGTATAAATAAAAATTACTTACTTACTCACTTTAATTGCTTAAAAAACATGAAAACAGTTCAAAACCCCAATTGCTCAATACTGCCCAAAACACCTGGGGCTGAGAAGGGGAGACACTGAGGGAGGAGGGAGAGGGAGAGAGAGAGAGAGAGAGAGAGAGGGAGAGACAAGAGGCAGGGGAGGAGAGAGGGAGAGGAGAGAGAGAGAGAGAGGAGAGAGAGAGGGAGAAGGAGAGGGAGGAGAGAGAGGAGAGAGGAGAGGGAGAGAGACAGAGAGAGAGGGAGAGAGAGAGAGGGAGAGAGGGAGAGAGGGAGAGAGAGAGAGGGAGAGGGAGAGAGACAAGGGGCAGGGGGAGAGTGAATATGTTTCATTGGCAGGAAAAAGAGAGAGAAAGTTAATATTGTGTTAGAGAGGGAGAGAGAGAGAGGGAGAGAAGACACTGCGCAGGCGCGTGGGAAGCGTAGAGGGTGCTGACCGTCTGCGCATGTGTGTGAGTGTCAGGGCACCGTCGCACTTCATTGCGCAGCTGCCAAGTGCTTTTAGCATTGCCGGCGGCCATAGTGCGCATGTGTGTGAGGGATTGGACTCAACATGGAGCAGGAGAGCGCGGTGACTGCTGGGAGATGTAGTCACATTGTCTGTTGCGCTCCATTGTGAGATGGAATAATGGAACTACAACTCCCAGCAGGCTTCACGGTTGGATTCAATGTGGAGCCCGGATGGAGCAGCAAAGTTACTCAAATAAACTCTTTTCTCTCTGAAAAACTTTTGTTAATTTTCATTTGAAAAATAAACAGTTTCTATATTTCCTAAATAAACGTTTTTCTCCTGAATACTTAAATAAACTTTCTCAAAAGTAATTTATTGGCAGAGCCGACCTGGTAACATTTGTTTGTGATTGGAGAAAGAGAAAGAGAGGTGAGAGAGAGAGAGAGAGGGAAAGTGAAAGACAGGGGAGAGCGAGAGAGGTAAGAGGAGGGGGAGAAAGAGACGCGAGAAAGAGAAAGAGAGAGTGAGAAAGAGGGAGAGCGCATGGATTAAAAAGAGGAGAGAGAGAGGGGGCAGAGGTGAGAGGGAGAGCAGATTAAAAAGAGGAGAGAGAGAAAATAGAAAATAGGTGCAGGAGTAGGTCATCCAACTCAGTATCCCATCCCTGCCTTCTCTCAATACCCCCTGATCCCTTTAGCCACAAGGACGAAGGCAGAGAGAATTCCAGAGATTCACCACTCTCTGTGTAAAAAATGTTTTTCTCATCTCAGTCCTAAAGGAATTTCCCCCTTATCCTTAAACTGTGACTCCTTGTTCTGGACTTCCCAACATCGGGAACAATCATCCTGCATCTAGCCTGTCCAACCCCTTAAGAATTTTCTAAGTTTCTATAAAATCCCCCGCAATCTTCTAAATCTTAGCGAGGACAAGCCAAGTCCAGTCTTTCTTCATATGAAAGTCCTGACATCCCAGGAATCAGTCTGGTGAACCTTCTCTGCACTCCCTCTATGGCAAAAATGTCCTTCCTCAGATTAGGAGACCAAAACTGTACGCAATACTCCAGGTGTGGTCTCACTAAGACACTGTACAACTGCAGTAGAACCTCCCTGCTCCTATACTCAAATCCTTTTGCCATGAATGCTAACATACCATTTGCTTTCTTCACTGCCTGCTGCACCTGCATGCCTACTTTCAATGACTGGTGTACCATGACATCCAGATCTCGTTGCATCTCCCCTTTTCCAAATCGGCCACCATTCACATAATAGTCTACTTTCCTGTTTTTGCCACCAAAATGGATAACCTCACATTTATCCACATTATACTGCATCTGCCATGCATTTGCCCACTCACCCAGCCTATCCAAGTCACCTTGCAGCCTCCTAGCATCCTCCTCACAGCTAACACTGCCCCCCCCCGCTTCGTGTCATCCGCAAACTTGGAGATGTTGCATTCAATTCCCTCGTCCAAATCATTAATATATATTGTAAATAGCTGGGGTCCCAGCACTGAGCCTTGCGGTACCCCACTAGTCACTGCCTGCCATTGTGAAAAGGACCCGTTTACTCCTAGTCTTTGCTTCCTGTTGCCAGCCAGTTCTCTATCCACATCAATACTGAACCCCCAATACCGTGTGCTTTAAGTTTGTATACTAATCTCTTATGTGGGACCTTGTCGAAAGCCTTCTGAAAGTCCAGATATAACACATCCACTGGTTCTCCCTTATCCACTCCACTAGTTACAGCCTCGAAAAATTCTATAAGATTCGTCAGACATGATTTACCTTTCGTAAATCCATGCTGACTTTGTCCAATGTTTTCACCACTTTCCAAATATGCTGCTATCCCATCTTTAATAACTGACTCTAGCAGTACCCACTACCGATGTTAGACTAACTGGTCTGTAATTCCCTGTTTTCTTTCTCCCTCCCTTCTTAAAAAGTGGGGTTACGTTTGCTACCCGCCAATCCTCAGGAACTACTCCAGAATCTAAAGAGTTTTGAAAATTATCACTAAAGCATCCACTATTTCTGGGGCTACTTCCTTAAGTACTCTGGGATGCAGCCTATCTGGCCCTGGATTTATCGGCCTTTAATCCATTCTATTTACCCAACACCACTTCCCGACTAACCTTGATTTCACTGAGTTCCTCCATCTCATCTCTTTCTTTCTGGCCCCCAGTCACCCGCTTTTTCAGCAGATTATTTATGTCTTCCTTAATGAAGACAGAACCAAAGTAGTTATTCAATTGGTCTGCCATGTCCTTGTTCCCCATGATCAATTCACCTGTTTCTGACTGCAAAGGACCTACATTTGTTTTAACTAATCTTTTTCTCTTCACATAATCTACAGATGCTTTTGCAGTCAGTTTTTATCCCTGCCAGTTTTCTTTCATAATCTATTTCCCCTTTCCTAATTAAGCCCTTTGTCGTCTTCTGCTGGACTGTGAATTTTTCCCAGTCCTCTGGTAGGCTGCGTTCTCTGGCTAATTTGTATGCTTCATCTTTTGTTTTGATACTATCCCTGATTTCCCTTGTTATCCACGGATGCACTACCTTCCCTGATTTATTATTTTGCCAAACTGGGATGAACAATTGTTGTAGTTCATCCATGCAGTCTTTAAATGCCTTCCATTGCATATCCACCGTCAACCCTTTAAGAATCAATCGTCAGTCAATCTTGGCCAATTCACGTCTCATACCCTCAAAGTTACCTTTCTTCAAGTCCAGAACTCTGAATAAAAATGTCACTCTCCATCCTAATGAAGAACTCAACCATATTATGGTCACTCTTGCGCAAGGGGCCACTCACAACAAGACTACTAACTAACCCTTCCTCATTACTCAATACCCCGTCTAAAATAGCCTGCTCTCTCGTTGGTTCCTCTACATGTTGATTTAGATAACTATCCCGCATACATTCCAAGAAATCCTCTTCCTCAGCACCCCTGCCAATTTGATTCACCCAATCTATATGTAGATTGAAGTCACCCATTATAACTGTTTTGCCTTTGTCGCACGCATTTCTAATTTCCTGTTTGATACCATCTCCAACTTCACTTCTACTGTTAGGTGGCCTGTACACAACTCCCACTAGCGTTTTATGCCCCTTCGTGTTTCGCAGCTCTACCCATACCGATTCCACATCCTCCAAACTAATGTCCTTCCTTTCCATTGCATTAATCCCCTCTCTAATCAGTAACGCTACCCCACCTCCTTTTCCTTTCTGTCTATCCCTCCTGAATATTGAATATTCCTGGATGTTCAGCTCCCAGCCTTGGTCACCCTGGAGCCATGTCTCCGTGATCCCAACTATATCATAGTCATTAATAGCTATCTGCACATTCAACTCATCCACCTTATTACGAATGCTCCTTGCATTGAGACACAAAGCCTTCAGGCTTGTTTTTACAACCACTCTTACCCCTTATACAATTATGTTGAAAAGTGGCCCTTTTTGATTTTTGCCCTGGTTTTGTCTGCCTGACACTTTTATATTTCACCTTGCTAAAGAGAGAGAGAGAGAGAGAAATAGAGAGAGAGAGACTTAGGGAGAATAGAGAAAGAGAGAGAGATAGAGGAGAGAGATAGAGAGAGAGAGAGAGAGAGAGAGAGGAAAGATAAAGAGAAAACAGCTTCAGACAGAGAGATTTTTTCCAGAACCTTCAGTGATGATGTCACAACGCCACTCACGGCCCACCAATCCACAAGCTGCCGAGTGCAACTATGACATCACTATGTGA
>JAWMAR010000563.1:766989-806989 GCA_036785375.1 Leucoraja ocellata
CTCCATTGGCCACAAATAAATGGCCTCTATTAATTTTGAGCCATTGAAACTCTGTGGCTATTCCTATTAGTAAAGTCATTAACATATTAAATGTGTTAATGGTGTCAATTTTGACTTAAGTGGATGGACAATGAATCCCAGCTGTTCAAACAATTGTTTAGTGGCAACCGCTGCCTAACATGCCAATTCATAAGTTATTCCCACAATAAGTATATCATCCAACTATGCCATTACTCTATGATTTTGGTGTTGCGGCAATCCCAAAGCTGGTTTAAAAATTTTCTCCTGTTGGATATTGAATAGTAAGCATCTTAAAGATTAATACTTGCCATAAAGTAGCCTGCTGAAAACTAACTCTTTAGCACTGCTAAAAGTATCCATTTTTAAAATGAATATATTGCACAACATTGTGAAGCGTTGATAATCCATAATAATACGGCAACCCCCATCTTTCTTATTTCTAATAAATATGTTTGAGACAAATCCTGTTGTTCAGGTTTGGTTTATTGCATTACCCTTTTAGTAAGCATGTATATCTGTCCGGTTTATGTTGTACTGGAGGGTTTTGTTTGTGTAGAAACTCTATCAGATATCCCTTAATACTGCTAAGGATATATCTGTCCATAGTTATATTACACCATGCTTCCAAATGAAGTTGCAATGTCCCTCCAACTTCCGTGCTCCCTATTAATGCTGGAGCCCCAGATTCACCTACCTCCATGGTTATCGGTGGTAACCAAGTTATTTTCTTGGTTTCATTCGTGGTTGTGTAGGGCCTAAAGGTTTAGGTTAGGGTAGATGCTGACGTAGAGGCTTTAGCATCTTCCACAGTGGTCGTCCCGGGCCAAACCCTAAACAGGACGCTGCTGCTGGGTACCTCTGCCCAATTCTTTGTAGTATAATTACAAAAAACTACCTCTCTTAGGATGCACATAAGGTTAATGTCTTCCCCAGATATCCTTTGGATGCTCTAATCAGCCCCAAAGTCGAGCCTCCTCATCCAATTCTTTAACCTGTTTGGACAGGTCTCCCCCAAATAACAGGGTCTATAGCCCTTTGCTTACATAGTATAGCGAACTTAGGGTCTAGAGCTGGCTGAATGGCCCTCTTTCTAATATATTTTGTTCAAACTGCACATTTGAAAAATAGTGCAATAGCATCCTTGTGGTCACTAATTATGTCCACCTTTTCTAACATGCGGGCCAAAGCTGTTATGCCCGCCATGAGACCTTTCAGAGTATTTTGGATTTTAATATCCCGACTCCTAACGGCCTTCCCAACATGTCTGCAAGTGCACCTGTAACACTGGCTACATTAAGAGCACCACAATATCCCGGGGTATAAATGCCTTGCCAACACTTCAGCAAAAGTATTAGCTTGAAGTTGATGGGTGGACATATATTCAATACTCCTTCTCGAGATCATTCTCAGTGTGTTCCTGCTGGCAGTACTGGCTCATCATGTTCAGCAGGTTGTTTTATCCCACCCTTCAATAGGGGAAAGTGGCTCCATCACCTGCTCAGATTTTACCCCGTCAGACCTTCCATACCCTCCTCAGAGGCGTCTGATATTTCATGCAGCCCTTATGGGAAACTGCTGTGGGACTTATATTTTTTGCCCACTGTGGCTATCCTCCAATCCCGGAGCCTGCCACTGTGGAGAAATTTACTCCAGCAACCGCTCCAGCCGACTTACATGCTCTCGGGCACTAGTCGTCGCGGGTGCTTTAATATATCGGACCGCTCCTGCCGACTTTGGTGCTCTCGGGCATTAGTCGCACGCGGTTTTCCCGCAGCCGGTCCCCATGCCTACGGGCACTGGTCGCTCCCGGCCCCCCTCCAGCTTTCCCGCAGCTTCTTGCATTTCCTACCTGCAAGGTAAGTGGGAAAAATTTTGCAGTCTCTTACCTGCTTCTTTCCACTTACCTCTAGGGAGACGTCGTCTCCCACGTCTGACTCGTTCAATGCATGTATGCGATATGACACGCATGCGTCGTAGCGGGCTTCTTTCACGTAGTCACTCACGTGACTCCGAAGTAAAATTTAAAAGTAAACAATTATTAAACAGTATGCCGGTCTATTGAAATAGCAGATTACAGCACTGTGATGATTACGGTGGCATAGTGGCACACGGTGGATTATGGTGGCATAGAGTCGCTGCCTTATAGTGCCAAAGACCCGGGTTTGATCTCGACCATGGGTGCTCGTCCGTACGGAATTTGTACGTTCTCCCCATGACCTGCGTGGGTTTTCTCTGAGATCTTTGGTTTCCTCCACAATCCAAACACGTACAGGTTTGTAGGTTAATTTGCTTGGCAAATGTAAAATTGTCCCTAGTGTGTGGACTGGAGAGTTAATGTGCGGGGATCGCTGGTCAGTGTGATGAAGCCGAATTTTAGTTAAAAATATAAGAAGATATTAAATTGGCTTCTGGGCTAGCTTACAGCTTATATTTAGTGTCAAATTAGGCTTTCCTCAGGTTGCGGGGTGTGTGAGATAACATTGTCTCCCAAGTGAAGGAGCTAGAGAGATATCTTTGAAAGTAAGATGCCATAAACCAAATGACCAATGTTTATGGGGGAGGAGGCAATAAAGGAAGAGAGAAATAAACAGTCACATCTTTGTAAACAAATTACCTATGTTTATGAGGGACCAAATGACAGAGGAAGCAGCGAAGAGAGCTAGGGTGGTCTATTTGGAGATAAACAAATGGACAATGTTTTTAGTATATCTTGTACCATGTAAAAAAAAAGGTTTGATGTGATGCATTCTGTGGAAACCTTTTCCAGTACCTCTGACCATGACTAATGTCTGTGGAATGTGATAAGGGGACAAGAAAACCCTATTTAAGTCAATGTAATTCTGTTGTTAAGAGAAGGTGACTGAGGACAGTCAAGTGTCTGTGTTGGTCACTTGACTGGAGTTCTCCCTCCCTTCCATCGGCCGATGTTAAGTAAAGTTTTGAACTGGTCTACCAAACAGTTTGTGTGGTGTCTGTTTATTAAGAAGCGAACCTGGTTTAGTAGTTAAGATAAGTAACTTTTCATTGGCGTAGTTATGCAGGCCTCGCTGGGACCACATCAACGGCTGACTGTGCCAGAGGTTGCGGAGGTTGCCGGGATTGGAAGGGAGATAACTGAGCTCTATCGGCCCCCTTGTAAGACCGACTCCCTAGAAACTCCCGGGAACGTCTGTGATCCTTCATCAGACATTGAATTGGTTCCCTGCCGAGGTTCTTAGCAACAGACACAGGTAAGACCAGTTGGGCTTTATATGGATTTTTTTTTTCAAGAAGGGATTGTGTATGTATTTTTAAGACAGAATTGTGTATGTATTTTTAAGACGGCATTGTGTATGTATTTTTAAGATGGAATTGTGTATATTTTTAAGAAGGACTTGAGCGGTTTCTCTTTCTCTTTTTCTCTCTCTGTCTATCTCTCTTTGTTTTCTCTTTTTCTTTCTCTACTAAGGGCTCATCGGCCTCGTTGAGACATCCGTGATTTGTCGGGTTGAGATACGGGGGTTGAGGTGCGTCTGGCTTATTGAGACATCCGAAGCGTTGTCGGATTGAGAAATAAGTGACGTTGTATATTAAAGAATTAAGAAGTCTGCTAGGTTGAGAAACGGGGGTCCCGGTTCACGGGTCTGCTCGTTGAGACACCTGGGGCTTATTTTAAGAGTTAAGACGTCTGCCAGGTTGAGAAACGGGGGTCTTGGTTAGCAAGTCGGCTTCGTTGAGACACTTGGGTCGTATATTAAAGAGTTAAAAAAAGTCAGCCAAATTGAGAAACTGGGGTCTCGGGTAGCGAGTCGGCCTGGTTGATATATTTGGAACTATTCGGAATTAAAAAGTCAGCCAAATTGAGAAACTGGGGTCTCATTTAGTGGGTCGGCCTGGTTGATATATTTGGAACGATTCGGAATTAAGAAGTATTTTTTCTCTCTCTTTCTTTCTATCTATCTATGGGGAATGCTCTGGATACCGGTCCAATATATGTGTTATTTGAATCCTAAGTATAATAAGAAATTTAGAATGTTAAGTTACAAGTTGACCAAACGGTTAGGGGATGATGCCTGGCCAGTAGGGGGCACATGGAATGTTGAGACAATTAAATAAGCAGAGGTGTTGATATGGGAAAGAAAGGAATTAAAACATGGAAATCAGGAACAGAGGGGAAGCATGAGGAACCCACTAGAAAGCCGATTTAAAATAGACTTTAATTTACAGCAATTGAACACTAAATTCCTTCCATTTGGCCTATAAATTGATGTAAATGAGATTTAAAAATCATGTTTTATTGTGAATTATTTGTGAATATAATTTGGACACTTAGGCTATTTAAAAATGTTAATCATTTATTAAGAAATAGATATATGTTTAGATCTAGTAATTGAAGTTTGAAATTAGCTACAATTGGGTAACTAACTAATTATATGCTTTCATTTCAGGTCATCCAAGTAAGATTATTTTATATTTGTGTCAGAATGGTTCAATCTATGATAACTTAAAATTTCATTCAGTTCTCTTAATTTTTAAGAAGGTTATGGGCTTTTGACGGTCCATGATCACAGTTTTTTTGTTATGTCCATAGAAAATCAATAGGGAACAAGATGCTAATTTCCGAGTATGAAAATGGCCATAACTTTTTTATTACTTGAGATATGAAAGTGAATTAGGTGTCAAATTAAACATTGTTATGCTTTATCTGATGGGATAAATTGCAGACTTGATTTTTTAAATCTCACAATTTTGTAACTTTGCTAGATAGAGTTAAGAAACTAGGATAGCACTAGGAAAGGATGGAAATTATTGCAACTAGAATGCCAGTGGGCAGAGGAACAAGAGAATAGAATTAAAAGACAGGCAGGAGGTGAGAAACAGGTGATTGTTCGTAAAAAATAAACCCAGTACTGGTAAATCCTCTGGAGGAAACTTCATGTCTGGCACGACGACCCTATTTGGTAATGAAAATGAGGAGGAGTTAGATAATCTTGTGCGATGTCCACCTCCCTATGCCCTACCAGTAGCAATGGCATCTTTACCTGGGACAGTTCCGTCAGTAACATCCCTATAACTTGAAGTTCTGACATTACAAAGCTCCCCAGGATTGGGAGCACGGGAATGCCTTTCTGTGTGTAATTTGTTTAAGGCATTGATGCTACCAGAACAGCTGATCATTATTAAATGTACTGCACACACTGGTGCTGGGGACCCTATAGCAAAAGGTAATGAGTTGCCGATAGTGTATCCAAACAAGCAGCCTGTACATCCAAATGCGTGGTGATATCTGGTAAACAGATACTAGCAAATAGAACGGTCCTGCCAGATATGAGGGAGGTATGTATATTACAGAGGGACGCCTCTTGTATATAATAATAACTATGGAAACAAGAGGGCTGTGCCATTGATTCAGCACACCCCGCTTGGACAAGTTGGTGTATACGATACAATTTTACCCGTCTTACCCATGCTGGTAAGGAGGGAATGATAGGATAACAAAGGAAATGTGGTGGCACCCGAAAATTTGAAGAGGCACTGAAGCAGGCCTCTGAATGTAAAATTTGCCAATGAAATAATCCAGGCAAACCAATTAGGATACCCTCAGGGGTGACGCCCAATGCCATCATGATCGTTTGAATGCATACAGATTGATTTTATTGAAATGCCAAGGGCCCAGTGTTATAAATATTGCGTATTGATTTTAGATTTATTTAGTAGGTGGAGTGAAGCTCTACCAACCACTATTAATAAGGAAAAATGTGCACATTTTAATATCTGACAGCAATTCACTGTACACACCACCCACAGGCATCTGGGATGGTGGAAAGAGTCAATGGGGATTGCAAAACAAAATTACCCCGGGGGTAAATCTTTTTTTTCTGACAAGCAACTATGTTATACAAATTGGGGATGAAGGAAAATTCAATGGAGAAATGAGGATAGGATAGGGAGACTGAAAAGTCAAGGAGAGTCTGACTAATCATGATCTGGATCAATGTCCAATTAGGGTTAGGTAACCAGGATTTTGGTAAACAGAAGTCTTGTCAGAAAAAGGGAAAGTAAATTACAAAGAGACGTCTTTGAAGATGAAATATTATATACTGCTGGTAAAACAATGTTTTTGTATATGTACTGCTTGTAAAGCAATGTTTTTTGAATGTGGAATGTGTGAAATTCGAAGCAATGAGCAAAGTTGTGTGTCATTTTTTAAGAAGTTGTCCTTTAAAATGCAAATCTACAAAGTTTATGGTGTGTTCGTTAAGAAATAGGCATGAATGGGGTGCGGAGCTATACTCGATGGATAAAGTGTGTTAGTTGATTATAAATCTTTTGAACCAAGTTTAAAAAAGACTCATCCCGATTAAAGTGTTAAATGAGATTGGAAATGTCAAAATTACAGAGAAAAGTAAATGTATTATTGATTACTGATTCTGAATGAGTTCTTTTGGGAAAGATTGTTTTGATATGATAACAGAGGTTGTGTTTTAAAATGCAAATGAAGCAAGATTACTGTTTTCAAGCAAACAAAGAGATGTTGCTGTAGCATGTGCTGTGTGAGAGAAATGAAGGTAGATGAAAAATTGTCTTATGACTAAGGAGGTTTGAGGAAACTCACAATGAGGGATAAAAGGTGAGAAGATAAAGTAGATTGGGGAAGAGAACATATTTGGAGAATTGAATATTTAGGTGGGGAGAGCCTCTTCGGATATAATCGGATTAAAGAATAAATTCACAGGGAAGTGTTAGGAAGGAACATGAAGGATCAAAGGTAGACAAAAGTGCTGGAGAAACTCAGCTGGTGAACAAGATTCACAACTTTTTATTGATGCAGGAAAAGCTGCTCTGTCCACCCCCTGTAGAGTGGGGGGAAGCCACTTACAGACCCTGGGCAATTAACTAATTATGTATGGTCGGCAATTAACCCATGTCTTGCCAGATCTACATTCCCAGGTTGGAGGAGCTTTGCTGGGAGCCATAAAAGCTATACGATGGGGGTGCTCGGACAAGAAGAAATTGAGACTGTTGAAAGAAACAACCAAGTGTTGCTAACAACATGAACTGCTGTAAAGATGAAAGATCATCGTCGCTGGATACATTTGATTGACTGTGAACAGTTTGTGGAAACAAGGACGATGGGCTATTGATGTTCCTTTATTCTGGGGTGGCCCAGCCCACATGGACTGAACTTTCTTCAGAATGGCAAACTTGCGGACTAACCCACATTTAAAGGATGGTACACACCTCCTTTTAAACAAGATTGAAGTCAAACATGACAAGCGCAGCAAAGATACCCTGACTACAGACAGTAAGAGGTCTGCAAAGGCCAGTTAAATCTACCTGTTTTTGCCACAACCAAGGCACTGGTGTATTTTAAGGAAACAGTATATTTGTGACAGGGCATTGTTATGTTGCAAATGCAGTGCCACACAAGAGAAGCATGAACCAGTTACACCAGCACACAGGGAATTCCAAATGAAGCCGAATAAAGGCTGTGCAATTTTTATGATCCTTTTCCTGTCCTATGATAGTATCTTAGTGTCACATCCGGGGGAGGTTGGTGGCCATTTAAAATGTTTGGAGGGACTTGTGGAACGATTGTCCACTATGAATTGATTGTGTTACTAGTGTACTATTAATTTGTCTGATGAGATGCTTATGGTCTTTCGTATGTACTCAGCAAGGACTGTAGTTGTTATCAAAATTTTGATAAAAGGATGGAATGATGAAGCCGAATTTTAGTTAAAAATATAAGAAGATATTAAATTGGCTTCTGGGCTAGCTTACAGCTTATATTTAGTGTCAAATTAGGCTTTCCTCAGGTTGCGGGGTGTGTGAGATAACATTGTCTCCCAAGTGAAGGAGCTAGAGAGATATCTTTGAAAGTAAGATGCCATAAACCAAATGACCAATGTTTATGGGGGAGGAGGCAATAAAGGAAGAGAGAAATAAACAGTCACATCTTTGTAAACAAATTACCTATGTTTATGAGGGACCAAATGACAGAGGAAGCAGCGAAGAGAGCTAGGGTGGTCTATTTGGAGATAAACAAATGGACAATGTTTTTAGTATATCTTGTACCATGTAAAAAAAAAGGTTTGATGTGATGCATTCTGTGGAAACCTTTTCCAGTACCTCTGACCATGACTAATGTCTGTGGAATGTGATAAGGGAACAAGAAAACCCTATTTAAGTCAATGTAATTCTGTTGTTAAGAGAAGGTGACTGAGGACAGTCAAGTGTCTGTGTTGGTCACTTGACTGGAGTTCTCCCTCCCTTCCATCGGCCGATGTTAAGTAAAGTTTTGAACTGGTCTACCAAACAGTTTGTGTGGTGTCTGTTTATTAAGAAACGAACCTGGTTTAGTAGTTAAGATAAGTAACTTTTTCAAGTGCGGACACGGTGGGCCGAAGGGCCTGTTTCCGCACTGTAGCTAAATAAATGTAACCCACAGAGCAGGAGCAACTATCCATGGGTAAGTAAGTTCAAATGTCACCACGGGAGTTGCAGAATTTAAATTCAATGGAAAAAAAATAGAATTTAAGGAAGAAGAATTAGGTTTTTATCGATGAGCACAAATTATTAGATTGTTGTGAAAACTCATCTAGTTCAATAATGTTCTTCAACAGAGTAATATTTGTCAAGTCATAGTCCTGGAGAGACACCGTGTGGAATCAGGCCCTTAAGCCCAACTTGCCCACACCGGCCAAAATGTCCCAGCTACACTAGTCCCGCCTGCCCACGTTTGGTCCATATCCCTACAAACCTGTCCTATCAATGTACCTGTCTAACTGTTTCTTAAATGTTGGGATAGTCCCTGCCTCAACTACCTCCTCTGGCAGATTGTCCTTGCCAATGTGATAGACTTTTAACTATCCTCTGACGTGGTCTGGCAAACTACTCACTTGTAACATAAGCACCACATTAATGGACCGTAGAGGTTGAAGAACATGCCTCACCAGCACATTCCCAAAGGTAATTAATGTTAAACAACAGGCTGTGAGATGTCAGCGGCCCTTGCATCCCACAAAATGAAGATATTGGAAAAAAAAAGCCCTTTATTTTCTTCACGGAATAAAGAAAGGTGGGAGTAGAATAGATAAAAAAGAGAAAGATGATTTAAACTGAGGAGATTAAATATTTCTCAATTTACTTTGAAATATTGAGCATCTAATTGGTTGGTGTAGATGTGGAGCAAAAGCAATTAATAAAGTTAAAAGGGCTCATGACCCTGTGGTGATTCAAGATCTGCCAGCACCACTGAATTCACTTCTGACATGCACAATAAATTCTATCTGGGGTTTAAGAGGGAACTGCAGATGCTGGAGAATCGAAGGTTACACAAAAAAGCTGGAGAAACTCAGCGGGTGCAGCAGCATCTATGGAGCAAAGGAAATAGGCAACGTTTCGGGCCGAAACCCTTCTTCAGACTGAAGTGGCAAAAATCCCAAATTCTATCTGGGATTCACCTCATCAGTAATTTCTGAATTTAGCCCCAGTCAATTCCACTGCATGTTTCATTCAAGAGGCCTCCACATGCAGAACCCTTCATTAGTAGTGTTACTGTTCTGAATATTAAAACAAACCTTCATAGAAACATAGAAATTAGGTGCAGGAGTAGGCCATTCGGCCCTTCGAGCCTGCACCGCCATTCAATATGATCATGGCTGATCATCCAACTCAGTATCCCGTACCTGCCTTCTCTCCATACCCCCTGATCCCCTTAGCCACAAGGGCCACATCTAACTCCCTCTTAAATATAGCCAATGAACTGGCCTCCACTACCCTCTGTGGCAGAGAGTTCCAGAGATTCACCACTCTCTGTGTGAAAAAAGTTCTTCTCATCTCGGTTTTAAAGGATTTCCCCCTTATCCTTAAGCTGTGACCCCTTGTCCTGGACTTCCCTAACATCGGGAACAATCTTCCTGCATCTAGCCTGTCCAACCCCTTAAGAATTTTGTAAGTTTCTATAAGATCCACTCTCAATCTCCTAAATGCTAGAGAGTATAAACCAAGTCTATCCAGTCTTTCTTCATAAGACAGTCCTGACATCCCAGGAATCAGTCTGGTGAACCGTCTCTGCATTCCCTCTATGGCAATAATGTCCTTCCTCAGATTTGGAGACTAAAACTGTACGCAATACTCCAGGTGTGGTCTCACCAAGACCCTGTACAACTGCAGTAGAACCTCCCTGCTCCTATACTCAAATCCTTTTGCAATTAAAGCTAACATACCATTCGCTTTCTTTACTGCCTGCTGCACCTGCATGCCTACCTTCAATGACTCAAGCAATACGCTTGAGAGGGAGAGACGAAAGAAGGAGATGTCAGGCAAGCTGATTCAGTGCGACGCTTGCAGTATGTGGGAGGTCAAGGACACCGCTGGTGCCTCTGGCTGCTACAAATGCGAAAAGTGCATCCAGGTAGAGCTCCTGAAGGGCCGTGTTGGGGAACTGGAGAAGCAAGTGGACGACCTCCGGTTCGTACGAGAAACTGAGTCGTTCCTCGCCAAGTCCTACAGTACGATTGTTATTCCTAAGGTACTGGAAGAGAGAAGGTGGGAGACAGTGAGAAAGGGAGGGAAGCATGGAATGCCAACGTCCCCGGGTGGTGTACCTCTTGTAAACAGATTCATCCGCTTAGAAGCTGTTGGGACATAAGACGTGAGCGGCGGAATGGCTTGCGATGCGAATAGGGCTGTTGAGCCAAAACCAAAAAGGCCTAAGGCAGGCAAGGCCATTGTAGTGGGAGACTCCATCGTGAGAGGTACGGACAGGGGTTTCTGCGGCAACAGACGGGATGCGAGGATCCCGGTGCCAGGATCCAGGATGTCACGGACAGAGTGCAGAAAATCCTCAAGAGCGAAGGTGAACATCCGGAAGTGGTAGTGCATGTCGGCACAAACGATGTCGGAAAAAAGGGGATGAATATTCTGCAGCGTGACTTTAGAGAGCTCGGAAAAATGTTGAAAAGCAGGACCTCCAGGGTTGTTATCTCCGGTTTGCTTCCAGTTCCCCGTGCTAGCGAGAGCAGGAACAGGGAGATACGGGACCTGAACGTGTGGCTGAGGAACTGGTGCACGGGGCAGGGATTTAGATTCTTAGATCACTGGGATCTGTTTTGGGGTAAGGGGGAACTGTACAAAAGGGACGGATTGCATCTTAACAGGCGTGGGACCAGCATTCTGGCAGGCAGGTTTGGCACTGCTACACGGGTGGCTTTAAACTGAATAAGGGGGGTGGGGTGTTGAATGGGATAGTGGAGGATGGAGTTAAAGGGAAAGGGTTTCTTAAATGTGTGAGCGTAGAGACCAAGGGGTGTAAAATGAGGGTAGAAGAAATAGGTAGCAAGGTGAAAAGTAAAAGTGGCAGGCAGACAAAACCAGGGCAAAAATCAAACGGGCCACTTTTCAACATAATTGTATAAGGGGTAAGAGTGTTGTAAAAACAAGCCTGAAGGCTTTGTGTCTCAATGCAAGGAGCATTCGTGCAAGGAGGTCTCGCTGCATCTCCCCCTTTCCCAATTGGCCACCATTTAGATAATAGTCTGCTTTGCCGTTTTTGCCACCAAAATGGATAACCGCACATTTATCCACATTATACTGCATCTGCCAAACATTTGCCCACTCACCCAGCCTATCCAACTCACCTTGCAGTCTCCTAGCATCCTCCTCACAGCTAACACTGCCCCCCAGCTTAGTGTCATCTGCAAATTTGGAGATATTGCCTTCAATTCCCTCATCCAGATCATTAATATATATTGTAAATAGCTGGGGTCCCAGCACTGAGCCTTGCGGTACCCCACTAGTCACTGCCTGCCATTGTGAAAAGGACCTGTTTACTCCTACTCTTTGCTTCCTGTTTGCCAGCCAGTTCTCTATCCACATCAATACTGAACCCCCAATGCCGTGTGCTTTAAGTTTGTATACTAATCTCTTATGTTATCTTCAATTATCAACTCCTTCCTCTCGCACATTTTTCAAACAAATATCAATACTTCTGTTGATTTTGTCCATCAATATTTCTGGAGTCGTCTTTACCAACTGTTTCAGGGATGTTTTCAGTCAATACTCACCTGCTCATGGGAGCTCCTTTTAAGTACGTTTTTAACCTTGAAACTGTTCTCCTTGCTTTCAAAGCCCAATAAAATTAGATTGAAATTCCTCAGTGTCTCTTGTTCAGCTGCCCTAACTTTAGCAGAAAACCCCTCGTTCACACATAAATGATAAATGAGGCAACATTTACCTTCAGTTGCATGCTGTGGTAGAGGAGAATTGACCCAAAAGACCCTACATTTTCTGGTACTGTGTTTGTCTGTGCCTGCACAATCTAAATTCATACAGCAAGAAAAAATGAGTTTATTGTCATATGATCATAAGGTCAAAAGGAATAGGAGTAGAATTAGGCCATTTGGCCCTTCAAGTCCACACCGCCATTCAATCATGGCTCATCTATCTCTCCCTCCTAACCCCGTTCTCTTGCCTTCTCCCCATAACCTCTGACACCTGTACCTGTCAAGAATTTATCTATCTCTGCCTTAAAAATATCCACTTACGGTCTCCACAGCCTCCTGTGGCCAATAATTCCACAGATTCACCACCCTCTGACTAAATACATTTCTCCTCATCTCCTTCCTAAAAAAACATCATTTAATTCTGAGGCTATGACATCTGGTCCTAGATCTCCCTCTAGTGGAAACATCATCTCCATATCCACTCTATCCAAGCCTTTCACTATTCTTTAAGTTTCAATTAGGTCCCCCCTCATTCTTCTAAACCCCAGCGAGTACAGGCCCAGTACTGACAAATGATCATCATAGGTTCAACAGAGTAATTACTCATTTCTAAGATCATTCTTATAAACCTCCCCTGGACCCTCTCCAGCCAGCACATCCTTCCTCAGATATTGTGCCCAAAATTGCTCACAATTTTATCTTTTTTATTGGTTTGTCAGGCTGCATTTGGAGTACTGTGAGCAAATTCGTCATATACACAAATATGGTGAGGTACAGGTAAAATGAAAATTGTGCTTGTAGAACTATCACAGGCAGGTAGTCTCAGACAAGCACAGAAACATAAATATGCATGTTATGCATATGTAGAATGAGGGTCTGAAGAAGGGTCTCATCCCAAAGCATCACCTATTTCTTTTCACCAGATATGTTGCCTGACCCTCTGAGTTACTCCAGCATTTTGTATCTATCTGCAATTCCTTCCTACACAATAAGTTATTCATTTATTATGTATAAAATTCAGCAAGACAGGAAACAGATAAAGAACTGATGACGAAGGTAAGCTACTTTTCCTACAAAAAGCTGGAGTAACTCAGCGGGTCAGGCAGCACCTCTGGTGAAAAGGAATAGTGACATTTTGGGTTGAGACGCTTCTTACTCTCAGTCTGAAGAAAGGTCTCGACCCAAAACATCACCCATTCCTTTTCTCCAGAGATGCTGCCTCACCTGTTAAGGTACCCCAGCATTTTGTGTCTAACCTGATGTATTTGTTCCTGTTATCCAGACAGTCCTCGGCAGAGTGAAGAGCCAGTGAGATAGTGTCTACGGATGGTCTTGTTGTTGAAGCAGATCCAGGTCATTTCTGAGGCAGGAGTTGATTTGTGCCACATTCAACTTGTCAAGATGCTACATAACATTAACAGTGGATACCGGCGTTGCCAGGGAGCAGCCATTGAGCCGCCGCCAACTCTACAACATCAGTACTTTGGTTGATGTTATCAAACACAGGAAAACGTCAGACCTGCAGGAACGGGATTTGAAGATGTCCGTGATCATGGCCGTCCGTTGGGTTTCACCAAATCCCCTTTTTCCAGTAAAAAACATTCCGAGGAAAAATAAATTTGCGCGAAATTCGGGAAAATTCTGGTTCCGGCGCGGGATGATTTGTGGCCACCCACGCCTGCGCAGTGGGGGGAAGCTGGTGACCAATGGACGTCGTCTCTCCGCGCCTGCGCAGTGGGGGAAGCTGGTGACCAATGGACGTCGTCTCTCCGCGCCTGCGCAGTGGGGAGAAGCTGGTGACCAATGGACGTTGTCTCTCCGCGCCTGCGCAGTGGGGAGAAGCTGGTGACCAATGACGACGTCTCTCCGCGCCTGCGCAGTGGGGGGGGGGGGCGGGATCAGATCGCCGCCATTGTCAACGCATCGCCTCGATGATCCGGGCCTAGTCTGGGTGAGTGAGTGAGTGAGGCCGTGAAACGTTGCGGTGTTTGCCCGCCCGGTCTATCGGCCCCATTGATCAGCCTGGCGCCCAGTGAGCGGCCGCTCGTCTGTCTCTGTCTGTCCGGGGAGACCGTTCTCCCGTCGCCGGGCGGGAAACAGGAACGACGGACTCTGGACCCAGTCCCGTCCCGGCAGCGACAACACAACGCAACACAACACGCGGGCGGGCGGGCGGGCGCTGCTCCAGCCGGGTCTACACCACCCCCCCCGCCCCATCCATCCTACACTGGTCCCCCAATTCATCCTGTACTGATCCCCATCCATTCTGCACTGTCTCTCCCCATTGATCCTGCACAGACCCCCCGATCCACACTGTACTGATCCACCCATTCATCCTGTACTGAGCCCCCCATTCATCCTGCACTGACCCCCCCTTCCATACTGTACTGATTACCACCATCTATCCCGTACTCCCCCACTGACATCCCCCGCACTCACCCCTCACAATTTTGCCCACTCAACCAACATGCACTAACTCCCCTGCCCCAATCTATCCATTTCACACTGGTTGCCTTCTCAACCCCCCCATCTATCCATCCCGCACTGATTCACCCACCCCCCCTGACCCTACTGCGTTGGAAATGTCTTCAGAGCGAACATTGACAATGTTTGATAATGGAATGCAGTCAAATGTGTTTTAAGTTCAAGTGAGTTTATTGTCATGTATCCCTGTATAGGACAATGAAATTCTTGTTTTGCTTCAGCACACAGAACATGGCAGGCATTTACTACAAAACAGATGTGTGTACATATACCATAATATAAATACACATGAATAAATAAACTGATAAAGTGCAAATAACAGATAATAGAAACATAGAAAATAGGTGCAGGAGTAGGCCATTCGGCCCTTCGAGCCTGCACCGCCATTCAATATGATCATGGCTGATCATCCAACTCGGTATCCTGTACCTGCCTTCTCTCCATATCCCCTGATCCCTTTAGCCACAAGGGCCACATCTAACTGCCTCTTAAATATAGCCAATGAACTGGCCTCAACTACCTTCTGCGGCAGAGAATTCAGGAGATTCACCACTCCTTCTCCTTGGGGCGACCTGATGCTGCTTCTCGTGGCGCTGCTGGCGTGGTTACTTGTACATCCTGGGGCGTTGCTGGAGTGGTTACTTGTGCACCCTGGGTTGTTGCTGGTGTAGTTACTTGTGCACCCTTGGGTGCTGCTGGTGTAGTTACTTGTGTACCCTTGGGTGCTGCTGGTGTAATTACTTGTGCACTCTTGGGTGCTGCTGGTGTAGTTACTTGTGCACCCTTGGGTGCTGCTGGTGTGGTTACTTGTGCACCCTTGGGTGCTGCTGGTGTAGTTACTTGTGCACCCTTGGGTGCTGCTGGTGTAGTTACTTGTGCACCCTTGGGTGCTGCTGGTGTAGTTACTTGTGCACCCTTGGTTGCTGCTGGTGTAGTTACTTGGGCACCCTGGGTTGTTGCTGGCGAGGCTGCTGTTTCTCCCTGGAGTGCTGCTGGTGTGGTTACTTGTGCAACCTGGTGTACTGCAGCCTCTGTACTCTCTGCTAATTCTCCCCCCTTCCGACATTGCTGCTCCCGTTGCCAGCCCCTGCTGCTTGTCGCCCCGGCCGCTAGTGCCGGTCAGCAGCCGCCGGACCAGACTGCCACTGCCCTCGGAACTGCGGGCGTTGCCGCCGTTCCACGCACAAGCTCACATTTCTGCCGGTACATGACCAGCGAGTTGGGCCTGAGCTGCCTCTTGGAGCTGGAGCGAAGCACAATGTCAGGCGGAAGCCACAGCTGCTGGGGGCTGCCGGAGGCCAGGTAAGTCTTGATGCTAATCCCCTCACACTTTGGGAGCCCAAACAGGGCACTGCAAGAAGAGGTAGAAGTCGGGCTACCAACATCAGTGTACTAGCTGCGGAATGACACAGGCCTTGGGCAGCGTTAACGAACTGAGGACTGCCATTAAAGATAAAGTGGGCTCTTGGGCTCTTTAATTTTTCTGTGGCCCCCCCTGACATTATTAGCAGAAAAAAGTGGCCCCCTTCATTGAACCTCTAAATCCCCAAAATGTTTCTGTGCCCCCCCCCTGAAAATTGCCCATGGCTCAACAATAGTAACACTGGATGATTCTTTAAAATTCTACTTACCATGATACTCCCCTTTATGTGACATTTACCAGGAGCACCTGAATGATTATGCAGCATCATGCCAGCATGTTTGATTGTTTGGTAAACTGTATGATAAATTGTATGTTATGTTATTATATATTTTTATGTTATGGAATCAAAATCAAGAATTGTAAATTCACATTTCAAAAATGGTTTCACAATTCAGTAGTACTTATTTTCAATATTCCATACTAATATTTGAGAATACATGAGGTTGCATGCAAAATACTGATTTTCAAAAATCCAGTTTTTGTGTAGTACGTTCTATTGCATTTATGTGAGAAATACCGATTTCCCCAACAAAGTACTAATTTTCAGCCATCAAAATACAGAAATGCTCAGTGTAACTTGGTAGCTCTGCAATTATTCACAATCGTATTATGTTTGAGAATTCAAAATGTGATTTGCGATCATGTTTATGAGACATCATGGAACTAGAATTTGTTATAATAGTATGAGTGTAAAATAGCTTAGTTTGAAAGCGGTCATGGTAATGTAAATGCACCATTTAGTTTGACTTCAATTTTCATGAACAAAATTATTTCTGAACTATTAGTCATAAATTTGCTGCAAAAATGCTCCAATATATGGCTCAGAATGCACCAGAGTGCATCTAAAACCCCAGAGCTTTCGGGGCCCTTAAGCAGGCCCTAGAACCTAAACGCGAGGGGCTTCCTGCTTGTGATGTGCGCTGCGTGTACATTATTTCACATAAAAGTTTTGTAATGCTGTCGTGCCACCCCCCTTTTTGAAAAGCTTGGTACGGGCCTGTTGATTACTCTAGCCAGTTGGTCTTTAGTACGTCCAGTTACATTATCTGCGCTGGACACATTACATGGATTCGCAGTTTTGATTTAGCTCTGACATCAGCTTCAGAGTCTGAGATCACAGGGGCTGTGTAAATGTGTCATTATTTCCCCATTCAAGGCATGGATGAATGGCATTGAACTTATTGGGAAATTATGTGCCATTGCCACATACCATCCAGTTTCCCCTTGTAGGTTATAGTGTACACGACCTGCCACAGTTGTCAACCATGAGGAACCTGAGTGGTAACATTTTCACACAAAGGGCAGTGGGTGCTTCGAACAAGCTGCCAGAGGAGGTAGTTGAGGCAGGGACTACCGCAACGTTTAAGAAACATTTAGACATATACATTCACAGGATTGGTTTAGATGGAGATGGGCCAAACATGGGCAGGTAGGACTTGTGTAGATGGGACATGTCAGTTGGTGTGGGCAAGTCGGGCTGAAGGACCTGTTTCCATGCTGCATGACTATGACTCAATGACTCATCCATGATTCCAACTGAACTCAAAATTGTCTCTTCATGCTCTTGGTGGGTTTCAGGAAGTCATAGCTGGACTTCTTGTATGATATTGGATGACCAATTCTAAACACTGCAAATCTAGCCCATCAGCAGATTACGAGTTTCCTAGCAAATCCAGGGCTTCCGGCCTGGGAAGAATTGGAATTTTTTCTAAGTACATATTCATCCGTGGATTCCTTATTGAAGTTGGTGATGACCATGACATAATCGGTCAGGGCCACTGATGAATCCTTGAACATGGCCTAGTCCACCGAATCAAAGTAATCCTATAGCGTTCCTCCCCCCCCCCCCCCCCCCCCCGACCTGCGCTTTACAGATCTTTGCACCAGTGCCACAATCTTCCGTTTCTGATTATAGGCAGGAAGAAGCAACACAGACAGGTGGTGGGATTTTACAAAGTGTGGGTGAGGAATGGAGTGATTTGCCAGCCTGATGGTGGTTTTGCAATAATAATAATAATAATAAATGTAATTTTTATAGCGCTTTTCTAAGACTCAAAGTCGCTTTACAATAGTAACACAATAGCAGACGGAGAAGCGGGGAACAAAGAGTGCCAGCGTCCTCTCCGTGCAGCGCATAAAGAAAGAATACAGACATAACTGTAATAAAGAAATTTAAACATAAAAACATCCCCCCACAATGGTTACCCATTATGAGGGAAGGCACAATGTCCAGTCCCCATCCCCAGTTCACCCATAGTCGGGCCTATTGAGGCCTCCGCAGTTGCCTCCACGGAGGCCCGATGTTCTAGGCCGTTCTCGCCGGGTGATGGTGCTCCGGCGTCGGGAGAATCCTCACAGCGGCATGAGAACCCTGGAACGGCCGCTTCCGTACTGGAGGCCGCAGCTTCCGAAGAAGGGTCTCAGCCTGAAACGTCACCTATTCCTTTACTCCAGAGATGCTGCCTGACCCGCTGGTACTCCAGCTTTTTGTGTCTATCTTTGCCCATGTTGATTGTAGGATAAGATTGACTGGGACAGAGGGGGCTGCTATCCATCCACAACCAGGCAATCTCTCTGTATTGAAAGGTGATTCTCCCTGCTCGGTGGAAGTGTCATTGACAATCACCCATTTCTTTAGTCTTGACACAAAAGGAGGCCATTCGTCCCGTTGTGGCTGCTGGAGTACTGTTGTCCCCTTGATATCCCTGCGACCTATTTTTTCTCGGGTGCCCTATAGGTCCCCTGGGTTCTCCTGTCACCACCTTGCGGTGGACTTTCTGTGGTGCTCCCTGCAGGGGAGAAGGTCTCCCAACCTCACGTTGTTCCACAGTATCAGCGGGTTCCGTGTTGGAGAGTCTGAGCTCTCTCCGCTTCCACTGATGGGAAGCATCGGGGCCCAACGTTGTCTCATGTTGTGTTCCTGTCTCTTTCAGAAAAAGCTCTGCCCCTGGTGTACTGGTGGTTGGCAACAGCCTGGTACCAGTTAACAACGGCCATCTCCTTGATCGATGTCTTTACTCTGTCCAGGTACGTGCTCCGGGGATCCACAGACTCCCTTCCTCCACCTGGTCAACTGAAGCAAAGTCACCCATCCCCACTGCCTCCTCCATATCCTCCCCACCTTGACTTTCAGAAGGCTTTCCACAAGATCTCACATAAGAGATTAGTATACAAACTTAAAGCACACGGTATTGGGGGTTCAGTATTGATGTGGATAGAGAACTGGCTGGCAGACAGGAAGCAAAGAGTAGGAGTAAACGGGTCCTTTTCAGAATGGCAGGCAGTGACTAGTGGGGTACCGCAAGGCTCAGTGCTGGGACCCCAGCTATTTACAATATATATTAATGATTTGGACGATGGAATTGAATGCAACATCTCCACATTTGCGGATGACACGAACCTGGGGGGCAGTGTTAGCTGTGAGGAGGATGCTAGGAGGCTGCAAGGTGACTTGGATGGGCTGGGTGAGTGAGCAAATGCATGGCAGATGTAGTATAATGTGGATAAATGTGAGGTTATCCGCTTTGGTGGCAAGAACAGGAAAGTAGACTATTATCTGAATGGTGGCCGATTAGGAAAAGGGGAGATGCAACAAGACCTGGGTGTCATGGTACACCAGTCATTGAAAGTAGGCATGCAGGTGCAGCAGGCAGTGAAGAAAGCGAATGGTATGTTAGCATTCATAGCAAAAGGATTTGAGTATAGGAGCAGGGAGGTTCCATTGCTGTTGTACAGGGTCCTGGTGAGACCACACCTACAGTATTGCGTACAGTTTTGGTCTCCTAATCTGAGGAAAGACATTCTTGCCATAGAGGGGGTACAGAGAAGGTTCACCAGACTAATTCCTAGGATGTCAGGACTTTCATATGAAGAAAGACTGGATTGAGGGGGGATCTTATAGAAACTTACAGCATTCTTAAGGGGTTGGACAGGCTAGATGCAGGAAGATTGTTCCCGATGTTGGGGAAGTCCAGAACAAGGGATGACAGTTTAAGGATAAGGGGGAATTCCTTTAGGACCGAGATAAGGAAAACATTTTTCACACATTTTTCACACTGGAATTCTCTGCCACAGAAGGAAGTTGAGGCCAGTGTATTGGCTATATTTAAGAGGGAGTTAGATGTGGCCCTTGTGGCTAAAAGGATCAGGGGGTATGGAGAGAAGGCAGGTACAGGATACTGAGTTGGATAATCAGCCATGATCATATTGAATGGTGGTGCAGGCTCGAAGGGCCGAATGGCCTACTACTGCCCCTATTTTCTATGTTTCTATGATATGGGGAGAAGGCAGGAACGGGGTACTGATTGGGGATGATCAGCCATGATCACAATGAATGGCGGTGCTGGCTCGAAGGGCCGAATGGCCTACTACTGCACCTATTGTCTATTGTCAATTCCTCAGAGGTGAATCGTGATTAGTTGTAACTATTTATACGAGGGGGATAATATTGTTACAGTAAACAATTGTGAAATATTGTATGGGACGTGCAGAGAATAAGGGGAGGCATCGAGGGCCGGTCATTTTAGTCAATGGGTAACTCACCAGGCTTGGATAAAATGTATCCCAGGATGTTGAAGGGAGCCAGGGAAGAAATTATAGATGCTCCAACCGTGATATTTTGATTCTTCCTCACTGCAGGAGTAAGACTGGAGGATTAGATTACTAACATACGGTTGTTTAAAAAGGGAGCATGGGAGAGCCCAAGTAATTACAGGCCAGTTAGCTTAACTGTGGAGGACAAATTATTGGAATAGATTCAAAATGGTACAAAATTAATTTTGGAATTGAATGATTTTTAGAACTGAGAGTAAGCATGCAGGTACAGCAGGCAGTGAAGAAAGCAAATTGCATGTTGGCCATCATCACAAGAGGAGTTGAGTACAGTTCCTTCTGCGGTTGTACGGGGCCCTAGGGAGACCACACCTGGAGTATTGTGTGCAGTTTTGGTCTCCAAATTTGAGGAAGGACATTCTTGCTGGTGGATGCCAATTCTCTGGATGCTTTCAAGAGAGAGCTCTTAAAGATAGCGGAGTCAATGGATATGGTGAGAAGGTAGGATTGTGGATGATCAGACATGATCATATTGAATGGCGGTGCTGGGTCGAATTGCCTAGTCCTGCTCCTATTGTCTATTTCATGCATTTCGTTGTCTCTGTACTGTACACTGACAATGACAATTAAAATTGAATCTGAATCTGAATCTATTGTCTAAAAGTTGAGTTAAGGAGAGGTCGTCAGGATTGGGTTCTTGCAGGAAGGCTCTGTCTGACTGATGGTTAAATGTGTGAGTTGGTGACAAAGAATTGATATGGGCAGCATGTTCCATGGAGATTATGGTTTTCAGTGAGGTTTTTGGCAAGGTGTGGTCAAACATGGCAGGCTGGTCAAAAGGTGAATGGTACATTGGAACCAAAATTAGATTTGTGGTAAAAAGCAACGGTTAATGTGTGGGAACAAACTGCAGATGCTGGTTTAAACTGAAGATAAACACAAAATGCTGGAGTAACTCAGCAGGTCAGACAGAATCTCTGGAGAAAAGAAATAGGTGACGTTTTGGGTCAAGAACCTTCTTCAGACTGAGAGTCGGGGGAAAGGGAAATGAGAGATATAGACAGTGATGTAGAGAGATATAGAACAAATGAATGAAAGATATGCAAAAAATGTAACTATGATAAAAGAAACAGGCCGTTGTTAGCCGTTTGTTGGGTGGGAAAGTCTACAGACAATGAGACTCATCAAGACGACTTTGAAGCTGGTACAACATGGGTGGGGGAGGGATGGAGAGAGAGGGGATGCAAGGTTTACTTGAAGTTATAGAAATCAATATTCATACTGTTGGATTTTAAACTGTCCAAGCAAAATATGAGATGTTATTCCTCCAATTTGCATTTGGCCTCACTCTGACTATAGAGGAGGCCCAGGACAGAAAGGTTAAGTGTGGGAATGGGAAGGGTAATTAAAGTGTTTGGCAACTGGGAGATCAGGTAGGTCCAGGCAGACTGAGCGCAGTGAGTGGACTGAGGTGACTACATACCTTGAATGTTACTTGCTTCAGTGCAACCTTTCTGCCTCTGCAGGTGTTGGCCTCTTGATGTCATCCAGAGATATCTGGTCTCGTGCCGAGAAGCCAGACGTGCTGGAAAGCACACAGGTGAGCCCCTGACCATCCCATCCTCGTGCACACTCACTCTTCCTCCTGGTGCCCTCCGCCTCCGCAGGTCACGGCTGCCCGTGAGCAGTCCGGGTGTCGGGTTATGGGGAGAAGGCAGGAGATTGGGGTTAGGAGTGAGAGATAGATCATCCATGATTGAATGTCGGAGTAGATGGGCTGAATGGCCTAATTCTGCTCCTATCATTTATGACCTTATTACCCTGGAGCTGCCCTGGCTGCAGGATCCCTCGCAGTCCATTCACCCCTTTCCCACATTCTGGTACAGCCACCGGCGACCCAGTAACTTACACAATCACAGGAGGTCCTCGGCACAATCATGTCCATCCCTGGGACTCCAGGATAGTCTTGGTGTTGTAGTCATGCAACATGTTGTTAGTTTGCCTTGCCAATCAAGTTGGAAAACTGGGCTTCCCGCAAGACAATGGGGGTGTCACTGTGAAGTGCTTGTTAATTGTCTCTAGTAACATCGTATTAACACAATGTGTCACCAATTGTGTTTTGACCTTCAAGTATTACTGGAGGTATTCACAGAGAATTTCTTAAAGCTGTCTGATGAGGGTACTGTTATCATTTGAACTAATTGGATGCATTGGTGGATGGGAAAATTTTAAACGGGTCAAACGGGTTTCATGCTGGCTTGCAGGTAAGTCCTTCATTCAGGTCACTCACGTTATTTAGTATTTCTTCCCCTCCAAGGTCGGTTCTTCTGTTTGCCTATCTTTGTTTCAGTTTTATTTATTGATCACATTGCAGCTTTTGAAAGATTCAAGTGGGTATCAGAAGTTTTCCAAGGGCTGAATCGGCCGATTCACGGGCCCTTTCATCGCCCGGCGCAGCTTAAAATCAATCTGCTGCATCGAGGCGATCGAGGCTCCCGATGTTGAAGCCCCCGCCGGCCGATTTTAAACCGCGCCAGCCGATGAAAGGCCCCGCGAATGTGCCGATTCAAACCCCATGATTCGGGACGGACGAAGCTGCTGTTGCTGGAGTTCGGAGTCAGTCACCAACCAGGTCGGCTCCCGATGTTACCATCCACAGGGCCCACGGCCAAAGCCTCGCGTGTGTATGTGCGTGTGTGTCCGTGCGTGTGAGTGTGTGCGCAAGCACGTGTCCACCAAGGAATTGTGCCCCCCCATGTTTTGATAGCGATTTCTGCCCCTGCGTACAACTGCACAGACTTGCTAGACATTAAATGCTGGAGTAACTCAGCAGGTCAGGCAGATTCACTGGCGAAAGGAATGTGACATTCCTGGAAGTTCTCAACCTGAAACGTCACCTAGTCTTTCTCTCTGGAGATGCTACTTGACCCGCTGGGTTACTCCAGTTTTTGTGTCTATCTTCGGTTTAAACCAGCATCTGCAGTTCCCTCCTATGCATTCTGACAGCTTGCTAGCTGGTTTCTCGACACAAGCCGTGCTGTGCAGCTTTCAGCTCCCCGTCCATGTGCGTGGTTTGCACACCCTTCGTTAGCTGCCCGCTTCTGTGTGGCCAGCTCACCTCCCTCGTGAAAAAAATCCATGCGCCAACTCATACTTATTTAGATCCAAAGCAATCTTTGTCATTTGATGGTTACCGTACATGGTATGGATGTCTGCTCCGATCAGTAAATGTGGAATCAAGGGCGGTACGGTGGCATAGTGGTAGAGTTACTATAAGTTTAATTTGACACCTAATTCACTTTCATATCTCAAGTAATAAAGAAGTTATGGCCATTTTCATACTCGGAAATTAGCATCTTGATCCCTATTGATTTTCTATGGACACAAGAAAAAAGCTGTGATCGTGGACAGTCAAAAGCCCATAACCTTCTTAAAAATTAAGAGAACTAAATGAAATTTTCAGTTATCATAGATTGAAGCATTCTGAAACAAATATAAAATAATCTTACTTGGATGACCTGAAATTAAAGCATATAATTAGTTAGTTACCCAATTGTAGCTAATTTCAAACTTCAATTACTAGATCTAAACATCTATCCATTTCTTAATAAATGATTAACATTTTTAAATAGCCCAAGTGTCCAAATAATATTCACAAATAATTCACAATAAAACATGATTTTTAAATCTCATTTACATCAATTTATAGGCCAAATGGAAGGAATGTAGTGTTCAATTGCTGTATATTAAAGTCAATTTAAATCGGCTTTCTAGTGGGTTCCTGTGAACGCGCTGGTTTAGAACGTTCATATTGCGGTAGATTTGTGCCCTCAAGTGCCCAGAAAAGTACTGCGGGATATAAAGAGCCCAAAATGAGCTACTCGCTATAGAAAACTTTAAATACAGGGTTATATACAAGCCCCATTTAATGTAAAAATAAGGTACATACATTTAATTGTTTGCTTTATAAAACTCTGGGGCTGCGAGAGGTCGCGGGTTGAGAGAGTGATTTTTAAACTACTATAACTATTATACAAGGCCATAAAAACTAATAATACCTTTTGCGACGGGGTCTTCCAGCGATTTTCCGTTAATGGTTTACTAGGCTGAACATTTTCGATTGCAACAGCCTAGTAAAAATCGCGTTTTAAACCCGCCCCCTCTAAACAGCGCCAAAATCATGCACACGGGGTAGGGCAGATGCTCAGCCACGATTCAGGTAGGTTTTGTAACATACCTACTTTATGGTCCCCATTCCTCTCACCTGAATGTAGATTGCCAGTGTGTTTGTCAAATCTTCAATTGAGTTCAGATTTTTAAAATCCACTTCTGGAGTCATATAGCACAGAAACAGGCCCTTTGTGCCCAACACGTCCACGTCAACCATCAACTAATCCCATTTGCCAGCATTTGCCTGTAGCTAACAGAGGTTCCTAAGTCCAAAGGGTTGAGGTTTGTAAATGGTGTGAGAGTATCTGTGTTGGGGGCAGTGTGTTAAAATGTCTCAGTAACTCCTGTTCTCTGCATTAACTTAATAATTGTCACACCATGAACCAAAAGCAGCAATGGGCTCTGCTGGAAAATTGTAGCGCGTTTTCTCATTGTGCAGGGTTGAGGTAAATTGGCAGAAAACATTGAGGGGTCGATACTGCAGATTCCTGCCATAGTAACCCCCATCCCAACAACCCATCCCTGTTCCCAAAATAACCCTTGACACCCGTTCTAATCAAGAAGTGGTCTATCTCTGCCTTAAAAATATCCACTGACTTGGCCTCCACAAACCTCTGTTCCTCCTCACCTCCTTTCTAAAGGCGCACCCTTTAATTCTGACGCTGTGACCTCTGATCCTAGCCTCTCCCACCAGTGGAAACATCATTTCCACATCCACTCTGTGCCTTTCATTATTCTGTAAATATCCTCGTATCCTCACGTGGATCGTGTCCAAAAATCCAAACCTTTGCTGTCCCTTTGGGAAGAATCAGTGTTCTGTTGAAAGGAAGCGGGATAATTGTGGGTAGAGAATTGTGGGTGGCACAGTGGTAGAGTTGTTGCCTTACAGCACTTGTAGCGCCAGGGACCCCGGTTCGATCCCAACTGTGCGTGCTGTCTGTACGGAGTTTGTACGTTCTCCCCGTGACCTGCGTGGATTTTCTCCTAGATCTTCGGTTTCCTCCCACTCTCCAAAGACGTACAGGTTTGTAGGTTAATTAGCTTGGTAAATGTAAAACAAAATTGTCCCGAGTGTGTAGGATAGTGTTAATATTTCCTGTTTCGGCACTGTATCTCTAAACTAAACCGAGAATCTTTCCTAATGTTTTTGTTCTTGTTCTCTCTTGCAGCCGGAGGTTCATCCTGGGAACTGTTGGCCATTTAAAGACTCCCAAGGCTTTGTTGTCATCGAGCTTGCTGTCTGGATCAGGCCTACAGCCTTTACCCTGGAGCATATTCCAAAATCCATTTCTCCGAGTGGATCAATTAGAAGTGCCCCTCAAGACTTCTCTGTTTATGTGAGTGAAACGTATAGAATATGAGTGTATATTTGGGAACCATGGTGTTTGTCTGGAGCATGCTGCTGAACATGGCAAGGCTTTCTTGGACATTGGATTCCATGTTCAGGGTCCCGAGTGGTCTCACAATCCATGTCAATAACATTAACAAGTTCTGTTAAAAATTAGCAAATTCCATTTTACAGTCCAGAACAATAATCCATCAAATAGAAGGCCCACTAATATAATCTTTAATCTTCCATGCTACACAAGTTGCTCATACTGGTGTTTGAACTGATTCTGGGTTTTCACTGTCTTCACTGAGTTTTGTCACTTTATTGCACAATCCTCAACACTGCGAACCATAAAAGCTTCATACAGTGATTAAGCAACTTTACAACCAATAGATGAGATTAAAGTTAACACACCCTACACATACTAGAGGCAATTTTTATACCGTGCTTTCCTGAGTGGGGGTGAACAATTCTTCACTGGTATTCTCTCAGGATTGAGGATGACTTACTTCCACTCTAGTTCTGTGGGTCTAGAGGTCCCTGATGAGGCCCCTGTGGTGGCACACACTGATTCTACCACAGGTGAGAGTTGATGCTACACATGTAGGACATCGTTTCATTCTGTTTGATTGTGTACAGATTCACTTCATGTGCTAAATGAGGTGATTACATTTTTCCAATTGACTTTTAGGGAACTACTAGTTCTGTTTGAAATGAAATGACTTTATATATTCAACCAAGCTTTCTTCCAGGCAAGGGTGAAAGTCCTGCTTTCACCAGCTGGTGTAATTATTGGGGTGACTGGAGAGTAATTTTCTGTGTGCAAAGCTTGCTAATTTCTACTTGTTCACAGGGCTTGGATGATGAAAATCAAGCCGAAGAGGTCCTATTGGGACAGTATACGTATAATGAGGAAGGGGATTCAATCCAGACGTTTGAGGTGCAGGTATGGAAGTGCATAAAGGATCATTGATTCTTTGTTGGAACAATCCTATAACCTTGGCCTTTTCCTGAAACCTTATATTTTCCTTTGCCTCAAATATTTATCTATTTTTTACAAAAATATATATGCGATGTAGTAACTGTTAACCAAAATCTGGCATGTGCCAATATTTGACACTGGTGTTTGAACTGTGATTCTGAGTTCTGGTGCTGACTTCACCCATGTTTTAGTTTAGCTTTGAGAAACAGTGCTGTAGCAGGCCCTTAGTCTGCACCAACCAGCGATCCCCACACACTATCAATAGACAATAGGTGCAGGAGTAGGCCATTCAGCCCTTCAACCACCAGCACCACCATTCAATGTGATCATGGCTGATCATCCACAATCAGTACCCCGTTCCTGCCTTCTCCCCATATCACCTGACTCCTCTATCTTCAAGAGCTATCTAGCTGACTGTTGAAAGTTTCCAGAGAACCGCCCTCTGAGGCAGAGAATTCCACAGACTCATAAGACACACGCGAGGGACAATTTACATTTATACCCTAACCTACAAACCAGTATTTGGTGTGGAAGGAAACCGAAGATCTCGGACAATACCTACTAAGGGGAATGTTTAAACTCTGGAACCCGGAGTTGTAAGGCAGCAACTCTACCGCTGCGCCTCCATGTCACCCTTTTCTCACTTAAAACATATTTGCTTTAGACAAAGGCTTTATAGAATGCCAAGCCGATTCATTCCAGTAATGAAGATCAAGGTGGCAAATATCAATCACATGATGCAGGAGCCACTAGTGAGTGAATGGGGATGAACTGGGGATGAAAGCTTGAAATTCTGGCACAATGCTGTTTTCATGCAGTGTCTTGAAATCCCTTTTACTCTGGAAACTGCAGTATTTCCTGTGATTGTCCCCGTTGTGCATCTGATGTGGTCTCCGCCTTGGTCTTTGCAGGATGTTGTAATTCTTTCTTCTTTTGGGGCATTGCCACAGACGTTCAACCAAGTTGATCATGTCCGGGATACTGCGTCATAAACAACATACTTTTTTGTGTTTCTTCCAACCATTTTTCTGCATGATATTTCATCTGTATGTTTCTGCTCATTCATTTAACCTGTCATTATCCAAAGAAGCCTCTCCTAATCCTGTTCAGCTCACACAGCCACCCTGCTTTGGTTAGCAAACTTCCATACAATTTGATCCCTTCGTCCAAATTATTAATGGGACTTAGTTGGACACTTTCTGAAAGTCTAAATACACACCATCTTACTCCTGCTAGTTAAACCTTAAAATAAACATTTAGTTTTTTTTAGTTAAACATTAGTCATCGAAAATCAACTTGACTCTACCCAGCGAATTTATTCTAAGCATCATGTTACTACTTCTGTATTAATAGATTACATTATTTCCCATACCTCTAAAAGACAGACTGACCTGTAACTTTCCATTTTTTTAATCTCCCTCCTTTCTGGAATTTGCTACCTTCTGTTTTGTGGGAAAAGTTTTACAATTTATGGAATTTTGACAGATGACAACCATCTTACAAAATATTAAGATGTAGTTTGTCCAGCCAAGGGGATTTATCATCTTTATGGCCCTTTAAGATTCAAACAAGGGGACATGACTTGAGAATTAAGGGATTGAAGTTTAGGGGTAACATGAGGGGAAACTTCTTTACTCAATGTTTAACAGTAGTCGGGTATGTGCTTTTGGTTGGCGCAAGAGGCAAAGTCAGCTTAGTGTAGCTCACACTAAATTAATGATAATAAATGACTTTGAGGACTTTTTAAGGTGAGATGCTCATGATAAATGGGGTGATTGTTAAACCAGTCGGATTATTATAATATAAACACTCTATTGGACAAGCAAGGCCTCTTTTGTATTTAAAATGCTGGCAAATAATACAAGAGTTTTATTTCTATCAAGAATTGTTTTTGTCTTGTTCCTATTACGAATTGTGGTTATGAGACGTGCCTGCATAGTTGTGTAACAGAATCATGCTGTATGGAACATTTCATATTGCATAGTGCAAAATTTCCTCTGGAATCTGAAAAGTCTATCTTTATTTGTGCAAACTTTCACTGTACCTACTAGCAGATACAGCATTAAGTAGAACATAGTACAGTACAGCACAAGAATAGGCCCTTCGACCCACAATGTCTGTGCCGACATGGTGTTGACTAACTCTTATGCGCCTGCACATAGTCCATATTCTTCCATTCCCTGCATATCCATGTGCCTATCTAAAAATCTCTTAAATGCCACTATAATATCTGCCTCAATCACCACCCACGCAATGTCTACCAAGCATGTCTCCTTTAAACTATGGCTAGGAAAAAGATTTTGTCTACCTACCCTATCTGTGCCTCATAAATGTACATACTTTTATCAGGTCTACCCCTAACTTCCGGCGTTCAAGAGAAAACAATCCACGTCTGTCCAACCTCTCCCTGTAACTAATTCATTCTGGTAATTATCCTTTGCGTTCTTTCCAAAGCTTCCACATCTTCCCATGATGGATTGACCAGAATTGCACACAATACTCCGAATGTGGCCTATCTAAAGTCCTATAAAGCTGCAGGATGACTTCCTAACTCTTATCCTCAATGCCCCGATCTACGAAAGCAACTATACCATTTACCTTCAATACCATTCTCTCTACCAGTGTTGCCACTATCAGGGAGTTTTGGACTTGGACCCCAAGATCTTTTTGTATATCAATGCTTTGAAGGGCTATGACATTAATGATATATATATTTCCCCCTTGCCATTGACCTCCCAACGTGCAACACCTCACACTTGCTTAGATTAAACTCCATCCAAGTCAAGTCAAGTCAAGTCAAGTTTATTTGTCACATACACATACAAGATATGCAGTGAAATGAAAGTGGCAATGCTCGCGGACTTTTGTGCAAAAGACAAACAACAAAACAACCAAACAAATTATAAACACAATCATAACACACATATTCTTTTACATAATAAATAATAGAAGGAAAAACATTCTGTAGTGTTAGTCCCTGGTGAGATAGGCGTTTACAGTCCGAATTGCCTCTGGGAAGAAACTCCTTCTTAACCTCTCCGTTCTCACTGCATGGCAACGGAGGCGTTTGCCTGACCGTAGCAGCTGGAACAGTCCGTTGCAGGGGTGGAAGAGGTCTCTCATGATTTTGTTTGCTCTGAAGTTGCACCTCCTGTTGTATAGTTCTTGCAGGGGGGTGAGTGAAGTTCCCATAGTGCGTTCGGTTGAACACACTACTCTCTGCAGAGCCTTCTTGTCCTTGGCAGAGCAATTCCCAAACCAGATGGTAATGTTCCCGGACAAGATGCTTTCCACCACCACTGCGTAGAAGCACTGTAGGATCCTCGGAGACACTCTGAATTTCCTCAATTGCCACACTTCTCCACCCATTTCTGCAGCTGATCGATATAGTTGGTCTATACTTTGATTACCTTCCTCACAGTCTGTGGCCCCAGAAATCTTTGTATCATCTGCAAACATACTAACCAACCCACCAACATTTAAGTCCAAGTTATTTATAAATATCACAAACAGCAGAGGTCCCAGCACACATCTCCACAGAACTCCGCTGTTCACAGACCTCCAGCCGGAATATTTTCCTTCTACCTTTGTCAGTAGGCCAGTTCTGAATTCACACAACCAAGTTACTGTTAATCCTGTGCATGTTAATTTCCTGGAGCAGCCTACCATGGGGGACTTTATCAAATGCCTTACTGATATTCATCTAAACAGCATCCACCGCCTACGCTCATCGATCACCGTCACCACCTCAAGAAACTCGAGATCAAGTTAGCCTAGTTATCCCATTCTTTTCCAAATGGGAGTAAATCATATACTGAACAGAAGGCTCTCGACCCGAAACATCACCCATTCCTTCTCTCCAGAGATGCTGCCTGCACAGTTACTTTTGTGTCAATCCTCTCTAATAGTTTCCCTATCACTCATGTGCAGCTCGCTGATTTATAATTCCCTGGATTCTCTCCACTTCCAAAAGAACAACATTAGCTACTCTCCTGTCCTCTGGGACCTTGCCTGTGGCTAGAGAAGACACTATGATTTTCATCAAGGCTTGCGCAATCTCATCTCATGACTCTCGATAACCTGCGATAGATGCCATCAGGTCTTGGGGATTTATCCACCTTTATGCGCTTCAAGAGCCCCAAATCTCCTCCTTCATTTCAAACAGTGCTTGCAAATTAGTATTCTCCACATTGATCTCGCTGTCCTGCATGTCTTTCTCGTTGGTGAAAACAGATGCTAAGCACTCGTTTAGTACCACAGCTACATTCCCAAGCACAAATTCCTACCTTTACCTTGGGCGGCCCTACCTTCTCACTAGTTACCCACTTGTTTTAAATATAGATATAAAAAGCTTTGGAATTTTGTTTAATCCAACTTGCCAATGCCATTTTGTGGCCCCTGTTGGTCCCTCTAATCGCCTGCTTGAGCTCTTTCCTCTTTGCTTTCTATTCCTCATAGGCCCTGTCTGATTCTATCTTCCTAAATCTTGCATGTGCTTCCTTTTTGATCAAATTTGCAACTTCTTTGGTCATCCACACGATGGATATTTATCTATACATACAAATCCTGTGGGCTTTTTGAATCTATTTAGAGAAAAAATGAAGTTGTGTTTTAAAAGTTAAAACCATTTTATTTGAGAACACACTTCAAAAAGCCATTATTTTGTGAAAAAGACCAAATCACTAAGTTGACTGTTATCATTCTTGTAGGGTGATGTCATCTGCCAGGATTTTTTTTATTGCTGTCTGTTTATGTAACAATCTGATTATAAAACTGTCACATCAAAGTTGTATTAACTGAAAATGTTTAAAATTATGTGGTTTTGAAGCGAGGCTTTTTTCAAACCCTAAAATCTCATTTAATATCGCAGCAGGAATTTAGTCATGCACAAATGCATTCAATTCTGGAGGCTGACAAGTTTCTCTACTTCATTACATAACTTGCGGTATGGGAAAATACTCAATCAAACAATGGAAAGCATATGAACCAAGAAGTATTTTAATATAAATAACCTTTTAGTTGTAACCATTTTTACCATTCGGTGAGGATACAGGAAGTAGATGACTATATTTCCTGATAACTCATTGTGTTGTCGTGGTAAAATATACACAGCAGAAATTTCCCAGATTTGACGTTATATATGGAAATCTTGTCACTCAGTGTCAAGAACTGAACGAGCTGAAAGCTAACTGGGTGTTTAATACAAAGTTAAAAAGTAAATCTCAGCAATTTTATTCACCTATAGTTTTGGAATATGTAGACAAGGAACTGCAGAGATGCTAGTTTACAAAAAAAGATGTGACATGCTGGAGTAACTCGGCAGGTCAGGCAGCATCTCCGCTGAGCTACTCCAGCACTGTGTCAAGTTTTGTAATGTGTCTCTGTGTGTGAGGGAGAGAGAGAGAGAGAGAGATATTGAGGTTTTCTATCGGCTATAAGCTCTTGCATTTGAATTTTATAGAGGATGGTACAGTGGTTAAGCTGTTGCCTTACAGCGCCAGAGACCCAGGTTCGATCGTGACTAAGGATGCTATCTACAGACAGTATGTTCTCCACGTGACCTGCTTGGGTTTTCTCTGGGTGCTCCGGTTTCCTCCCACATTCCAAAGCCGTGCGGGTTTGTAGGTTAATTGGCTTCTGTAAATTGCCCATAGTTTGTAGGATAGAACTAGTGTATGGCTGAACGTTGGTTGGTGCGGACTCGGTCGGCCAAAGGGCCTGTTTCCATGCTGTATCTCTAAACTAAAGCTAGACTTTTCATTGTTTGAGCAAAAGTTAAAATATCCCTATGCTTTCTGAATGATTTTGGATAGTTTCTTTTTTTTTAAATGAGCTGTTTACAATTTGAAATGTTCTAACAAGCTCTAATTCGGCATGGTGGCGCAGCGGTAGAGTTACTGCCTCACAGCGTCAGAGACCCGGATTCGATCTTGACTATGGGTGCTTCATAGAGTTTGCATGTTCCCCCCCTGACCTGTGTGAGTTTTCTCCAAGATCTTCCGTTTCCTCCCACACTCCAAAGAGGTACAGGTTTTCTTGACCAATTGGCTTGGTATAAATGAAAATTGTCCTTAGTGTGTGTAGGATAGTGTTAAAGTGTGGGGATCGCTGACTTGGCATGGACTCGGTGGGCCATAGGGCCTGCTTCCACGCTGCATCTCTAAAAAATAACAGTTATGTTAACAGTTTAAAATATTAAAGTTATTAAGTTTTTAGGTGAAGATTTTTATTATTACATGTGGGGAGGGCTGACGTTTGTAGACAGGAGAAATGAGCCATCAGTTTTTACTTCCTGTTGTTCACCTGATGGAGGCAGAGGTGCGTCAGCTTCGAACACAGTTTGCGTAAATTGAAAAGGTGTGGCCTTTGTGCTAATTGAAGAACTGGTTACTGTAGTCTGTAGTACCCTGGGATGCAGGAGTTAATGCTATGAGTAAACTATGCTGAGGCTGTCTGATCATTGGTCAAAGAGGCCATCTGCCTTGATTCCAGTGGTGATTATATTAAGGATTCACTAATGGATGTACTGGTTTGGTAGATGCTGCCTGACCTGCTGAGTTACTCCAGCATTTTGTGTCTATCTTTGGTATAAACCAACATTTGCAATTTCTGTTTGTTTTACTAGTTTGATGTACTTGGGGTGGAGCAGTGAATGCTTCACTTTCTGAATTCTACGTGCTTTAAATTTTTGGAGTTGGTAAGGCCATACTTTGAATTTGTAGAAACAAAGAACTGCAAATGTTGGTTAATACACAAAAACGCACAAGGTATTAACTCAGCAGGCCAGGCAGCAACTCTGGAGAACATGGATAGATTAAGTTTTGGGTTGAGACCCATCTTCAGACTGATTGTAGGGGGAGGGAGAAGAAAGCTGGCAAAGGGGAGAGGCAGGAGAGTGTGGCAAGTATTGGGTCAATAGACAATAGACAATAGGTGCAGGAGTAGGCCATTCGGCCCTTTGAGCCAGCACCGCCATTCAATGTGATCATGGCTGATCATCCCCAATCAGTACCCCGTTCCTGCCTTCTCCCCATATCCCTTGACTCCGCTATTTTAAGAGCCCTATCTACCTCTCTCTTGAAAGCATCCAGCGAACCTGCCTCCACCACCCTCTGAGGCAGAGAATTCCACAGACACCACTCTCTGTGAGAAAAAGTGTTTCCTCGTCTCCATTCTAAATGGCTTACTCCTTATTCTTAAACTGTGGCCTCTGGTTCTGGACTCCCCCAACATCGGGAACATGTTTCCTGCCTCTAGTGTGTCCAAGCCCTTAACAATCGTCACGTGCAAGAGGGGTTTGTCAGGCAGATGGTTGGAACAAAGGCCCGAGATAAGAGGAACAGGTGTAGGAGATAGACACACAATGCTGGAGTTATTCAGCAGGACAGGCAGCATCTCTGGGGAGAAGGAATGTGTGATGTTTCGGGTTGAGACCCTTCTTCAGACTAGTCCGGAAAGGGAAACGAGAGATATAGAAAGTGATGAAGAGAGATATAGAATAAATGAATGAAAGATATGCAAAAAAGGTAATGATGTTAAAGGAAACTGGCCATTGTTTGCTGTGCGACTTGGGTGGGGGAGAGATGGAGAGGGAGAGGGAATGCAGGGGTTACTTGAAATTAGAGAAATCAAATTTATACCACTGGGTTGTAAGCTGCCCAAACGAAATATGTCTGTCAGTTCAGTTTTATTTGTCATATGCAAGTTAACAGAGGGTCAACGGTACAATGAAATGTGTTAGGCAAGACAACGGGTCACCTCAGCAATGATATTACAAGGATAAAATTAAGATAAAAGAAGATAAGATAAAAGTGACATTAGTAGGTAAAAGACGATAATAAATAAAAAAATAAAATATTCAACATGTATGATGTGTTTATGAGTTTAGAAGCCTGATGGCCTGATGATACAAACTGTTCTTAAGTCTGGTGGTACGTGCAGCCATGATCCTGTATTGTCTGAAGAAGGGTTTCGGCCCGAAACGTCACCTATTTCCTTCACTCCATAGATGCTGCTGCACCCGCTGAGTTTCTCCAGCATTTTTGTGTACCTTCGATCTTCCAGCATCTGCAGTTCCTTCTTGAACTCCTGTATCGTCTGCCTGACGGTAACAAGAACAGTCTGCTTGCCGGGTGGCTGTGGTTCTTGATGATGCTGTGTGCCTTCCGCAGACACCGCCGGTGGAAAATGTCTTGAATGGCCGGGAGACAGTTGCCAGTGATGTGCTGTGCCGCCTTCACCACTCTGTAGTGATTTGCGGCTGTGGGCAGAACAGTTCCTGTACCAGACTATGATGCAGCCCGTCAGCAGACTCGCGATGGTGCATCTGTAGAGGTTTGTGAGGATGCTGGCGTTCATGCCAAACTTCCTCAGTCTTCTCAGGAAAATGTTCCTCAAATTTGCTCAAATCAAGATGCTGTTCCTCAAATTTGCATTTAGCCTCACTCTGACAATGGAGAAGGCCGAGAACAGAAAGTGTGTAGGAAGGAACTGCAGATGTTGGTTTGTATGTAGACGCACTCTGGCAATGGAGTTCAGGAAGGTCAGCATGGGAATGGGAAGGGGAGTTAAAATGGCTAGCAACTGGGAATTCCAGTAGATCTCAGTGGGTCGAACCAATATTGTGTTCAGTTTTGGTCATCCTGCTATAGGGAAGATGCCATTAAGCTGGAGAGAGTGTGGAGGTGAGCATATGGAACAAGCTGCTGGAGGAAGTACAATTATTACATTCAAAAGACATTAGGTCAGATACATGGATCGGAAGGTTTGCAGCGGTATGGGACAAACATGGGCAAATGGGGGTAGCTTCGATGTGGCATCTTGGTCGGCATGGGTGAGTTGGGCTGAAGGGCCTGTTTCTGTATTGCATAACTTTCTGTCTTATCACATCCTGCTAGACTTCTGCAAACACTAAATTAAATCATCAAATTTGAAGTCTGTAAGAATGATTTATACTTGCAAGACATTACTGCTATGTGTAATTGTGAGGGTAAACATAGAATCATAGAAAATAGGTGCAGGAGGAGGCCATTCGGCCCTTCGAGCCAGCACCGCCATTCATTGTGATCATGGCTGATCGTCCCCAATCAATAACCCGTGCCTGCCTTCTCCCCATATCCCATGATTCCACCAGCCCCTAGAGCTCTATCTAATTCTCTCTTAAATCCTTCCAGTGACTTGGCCTCCACTGCCCTCTGTGGCAGGGATTTCCACAAATTCACAAATCTCTGGGTGAAAAAGTTTTTTCTCACCTCTGTCGTAAATTGCCTCCCCTTTATTAGAAACATAGAAATTAGGTGCAGGAGTAGGCCATTCGGCCCTTCGAGCCTGCACCGCCATTCAATATGATCATGGCTGATCATCCAACTCAGTATCCCGTACCTGCCTTCTCTCCATACCCCCTGATTCCCTTAGCCACAAGGGCCACATCTAACTCCCTCTTAAATATAGCCAATGAACTGGCCTCAACTACCCTCTGTGGCAGAGAGTTCCAGAGATTCACCACTCTCTGTGTGAAAAAAGTTCTTCTCATCTCGGTTTTAAAGGATTTCCCCCTTATCCTTAAGCTGCGACCCCTTGTCCTGGACTTCCCCAACATCAGGAACAATCTTCCTGCATCTAGCCTGTCCAACCCCTTAAGAATGTTGTAAGTTTCTATAAGATCCCCTCTCAATCTCCTAAATTCTAGAGAGTATAAACCAAGTCTATCCAGTCTTTCTTCATAAGACAGTCCTGACATCCCAGGAATCAGTCTGGTGAACCTTCTCTGCACTCCCTCTATGGCAATAATGTCCTTCCTCAGATTTGGAGACCAAAACTGTACGCAATACTCCAGGTGTGGTCTCACCAAGACCCTGTACAACTGCAGTAGAACCTCCATGCTCCTATACTCAAATCCTTTTGCAATGAAAGCTAACATACCATTCGCTTTCTTTACTGCCTTCTGCACCTGCATGCCTACCTTCAATGACTGGTGTACCATGACACCCAGGTCTCGCTGCATCTCCCCCTTTCCCAATCGGCCACCATTTAGATAATAGTCTGCTTTCCCGTTTTTGCCACCAAAATGGATAACCTCACATTTATCCACATTATACTGCATCTGCCAAACATTTGCCCACTCACCCAGCCTATCCAAGTCACCTTGCAGTCTCCTAGCATCCTCCTCACAGCTAACACTGCCCCCCAGCTTAGTGTCATCCGCAAACTTGGAGATATTGCCTTCAATTCCCTCATCCAGATCATTAATATATATTGTAAATAGCTGGGGTCCCAGCACTGAGCCTTGCGGTACCCCACTAGTCACTGCCTGCCATTGTGAAAAGAACCCGTTTACTCCTACTCTTTGCTTCCTGTTTGCCAGCCAGTTCTCTATCCACATCAATACTGAACCCCCAATGCCGTGTGCTTTAAGTTTGTATACTAATCTCTTATGTGGGACCTTGTCAAAAGCCTTCTGGAAGTCCAGATACACCACATCCACTGGTTCTCCCCTATCCACGCTACTAGTTACATCCTCGAAAAATTCTATAAGATTCGTCAGACATGATTTGCCTTTCGTAAATCCATGCTGACTTTGTCCAATGATTTCACCACTTTCCAAATGTGCTGCTATCCCGTCTTTAATAACTGACTCTAGCAGTTTCCCCACTACCGATGTTAGACTAACTGGTCTGTAATTCCCCGTTGTCTCTCTCCCTCCCTTCTTAAAAAGTGGGGTTGCGTTTGCTACCCGCCAATCCTCAGGAACTACTCCAGAATCTAAAGAGTTTTGAAAGATTATTACTAATGCATCCACTATTTCTGGAGTTACTTCCTTAAGTACTCTGGGATGCAGCCTATCTGGCCCTGGGGATTTATCGGCCTTTAATCCATGCAATTTACCCAACACCACTTCCCGGCTAACCTGGATTTCACTCAATCCTCCAACTCCTTTGACCCGCGCGCGGTCCCCTGCTATTACCGGCAAATTATTTATGTCTTCCTTAGTGAAGACGGAACCAAAGTAGTTATTCAATTGGTCCACCATATCCTTCTTCCCCATGATCAACTCACCTGTTTCTGACTGCAAGGGACCTACATTTGTTTTAACTAATCTCTTTCTTTTCACATATCTATAAAAACTTTTGCAGTCAGTTTTTATGTTCCCTGCCAGTTTTCTTTCATAATCTATTTTTCCTTTCCTAATTAAGCCCTTTGTCCTCCTCTGCTAGTCTCTGAATTTCTCCCAGTCCTCCGGTATGCTGCTTTTTCTGGCTAATTTGTACGCATCATCCTTCGCTTTGATACTATCCCTGATTTCCCTTGTTATCCATGGATGTACTACCTTCCCTGATTTATTCTTTTGCCAAACTGGGATGAACAATTTGGTAGTTCATCCATGCAGTCTTTAAATGTCTTCCATTGCATATCCACCGTGAACCCTTTTAGAATGAATTGCCAGTCAATCTTGGCCAATTCACGTCTCATACCCTCAAAGTTCTAAGACTGTGGCCCCTGGTTCTGGACTCGCCCAACATTAGGAACATTTTACCTGCATCTAGCCTGTCCAGTCCTTTTATCATTTTAAATGTTTCTATATGATTCCCCCTCATCCTTCTTAACTCCAGTGAATAGAAGCCTAGTCTTTTCAATCTCTCCCCATATGACAGTAACAATTTAAAGGCAAGGAGAAGATAAAAATAGGAAATAAGGGGCACTCATTCAGAGGATGGTAGACAGTAATGAGGAATTCAATCCACAGAGTACAGGGGAAAGTCTTAGAATACCTTGTAGTAAAAATGGAACTTGATTTATTCAGCCATTATAAACTAATAGCTTTAAAGTTTTGTTCTGCATGACATAACATCCTTATTGTACTGCAACAAATCTCTTCAAGTCATTTTACAATTTAAACAAGGAGGAAAGATATTTTTGGCTTTGGAAACAGAGATCCATTATTGATGATGCGGTTAATTAGATAGTGGATAAGTGCAGCTAAGATGTGAACAGCTAAACTTTAGGCAACCTGGTCTTCATGGGGAGTGGTGTTTAAAAGTAAAGCTGCAGTGCTGCATTCATGGAGTCTTGCGATTTGGGTGTATTGAGGGTTTTAGCACCGTGGAGACTGAAGCTTTATGGAGGTGGGGTGATAGGCAGAGATCATCTTTGAGATGACCAGGAAAGAACTGTGGATGCTGGTTTATACTGAAGATGGAAACAAAATGCTGGGGTAACTCAGCAGGTAAGGCAGCATCTCTGGAGAAAAAGGAATAGGTGACATTTTGTGTCGTCTGAAGAAGGGTTCTGACCTGAAACGTCACCTATTCCTTTTCTACAGAGATGTTGCCTGACCGCTGAGTTACTCCACCACGTTATGTCTGTGTTTGACCTTTGAGATGAGTTAAGTTCAGGGGGAAATTGGGAATTGAATCTGCAGTGTATTGAGGTTGATCTGGAGTCTTAGCTTTCTCAAACTTCTGATCAAGAAATGTAAGAATTCTTTGATTTCAAAGATTTTTTTTTAACTGACTGAAATAATTTGCTGCTTTTTTATTCTTTAAACATATTTAAAATACATAATCAATACATATCTGGTATAAATGTCACTAAGAAGTGGAAAAAATAATCAAGACCCTTCCCACCCTGGTCATACACATTTTGGACAAAAGATAAAGGATTGCAAGCACAGACCCTCAGACTAGACAACAGCGTTCCAGCTGTTATCAGACATTTGAATGGCCCTCTCAAATGAGTTTTGATCTCCCAACCCACTTTTTGTACCTGCATTGTCTTTTCAGTTGTAACACTGTGTACCACACATTCTGTGTTTTCCCTTTTTTGCACTATCT
>JAWMAR010000563.1:814489-884489 GCA_036785375.1 Leucoraja ocellata
TGTGTGTATGTGCCTGTGAGTGAGTGGGTGTGTGTGTATGTGTGTATATGTGTGTGTGTGTGTCTTCGTGTGTGCATATGTGTGTGGGTGTGTGTGTGTGTCTGTGTCTGTGTGTGTGTATATGTGTGTGTGTGTGTGTGTGTGAGTGTGTGTATGTGTATGTGTGTGTATGTGAGTGTGTCTGTGGGTGTGGGTGTGTGTGTGTGTATGTGAGTGAGTCTCTGTGTGTGTGAGTGTGGCTGTGAGTGAGTGTGTGTCTGTGTGTGGGTGTGTGTGTGTCTGTGTGTGTGTGTGGGTGGGTGTGTGTGCGTGTGTGTGGGTGTGTGTGAGTGTGTGTGTGGGTGTGTGTGTATATATGTGTGGGTGTGTGTGTGTGTGTATGTATGTGGGTGTGTGGGTGTGGGTGTGTGGGTGTGAGTGAGTTGGTGAGTGTGTTAGTGAGTGGGTGGGTGTTAGTGAGCGAGTGAGGGTGTGGGTGATTTAGTGAGTGAGTGTGGGAGTGGGTGTGAGTGAGTGAGTGGGTGTGTGTTAGTGAGTGGGTGGGTGTGAGTGAGCGAGTGTGGGTGTGGGTGATTTAGTGTGGTTGTGGGTGTGTGTGAGTGTGTATGTATGTGTGGGTGTGAGTGTGTGGGTGTGTGTGGGTGTGTGTGTATGTATATGGGTGTGAGTAAGTGGGTGTGTGTGTGTTAGTGAGTGGGTGTGAGTGAGTGTGGTTGTGAGTGAGTTGGTGAGTGTGTGTTAGTGGGTGGGTGTGAGTGAGCGAGTGAGGGTGTGGGTGATTTAGTGTGGTTGTGAGTGAGTGTGGGAGTGGGTGTGAGTGTGTGGGTGTGTTTGTGAGTGGGTGTGAGAGTGTTAGTGAGTGGGTGTGAATGGGTTTGGGAGTGAGTTTTCTCATATCGGTCCTAAAAGATTTCCCCCTTATCCTTAAACTGTGACCCCTTGTTCTGGATCCTTTAACTGTGACTCCTTGTTCTGGATCCTTAAACTGTGACCCCTTGTTCTGGATCCTTTAACTGTGACTCCTTGTTCTGGATCCTTAAACTGTGACCCCTTGTTCTGGATCCTTTAACTGTGACTCCTTGTTCTGTAGTGGGTGTGGGTGGGTAGGGAGTGGGTGTGAGTGTGACTGTGTGTGTGTGAGTGGGTGAGTGAATGTGTGTCTGAGTGTGTGTGTTAGTGGTAGGGTGAATTTTGTAAATGCACTGTTAAAACATTAGATCTGTTGAACTTGTTAACAGAGTATACACTTGGTGACCTGTTTCCAAATGTTTGTGTTAGCTTAATAATACTATTAACAATTCCAGCCACAGTAGCTTCTGCAGAGAGGTCATTTAGCAACCTCAAGCTGACTAAGAATTATTTAAGGTCTACAATTAAGGTCTACAAAGCAAATGGTATGTTAGCATTCATAGCAAAAGGATTTGAGTATAGGAGTACAGGGAGGTTCTACTGTAGTTGTATAGGGTCTTGGTGAGACCACACCTGGAGTATTGCGTATAGTTTTGGTCTCCTAATCTGAGGAAAGACATTCTTGCCATAGAGGGAGTTCAAAGAAGGTTCATCAGACTGATTCCAGGGATGTCAGGATTTCATATGAAGAATAACTGGATAGACTCGGCTTGTACTCGCTAGCATTTAGAAGATTGAGGGGGGATCTTATAGAAACTTACAAAATTCTTAAGGGGTTGGACAGGCTGGATGCAGGAAGATTGTTCCCGATGTTGGGGAAGTCCAGATCAAGAGGTCACAGTTTAAGGATAATGGGAAATCTTTTCGGACTGAGATGAGAAAAACATTTTTTACACAGATAGTGGTGAATCTGTGGAATTTTCTGCCACCGAAAGTAGTTGAGGCCAGTTCATTGGCTATATTTAAGAGGGAGTTAGATGTGGCCCTTGTGGCTAAAAGGATCAGGGAGTATGGAGAGAAGGCAGGTACAGGATACTGAGTTGGATGATCAGCCTCGGAGGGCCGAATGGCCTACTCCTGCACCTATTTTCTATGTTTCTACAATGTCTCAGAAATGTCTTATGGATTTAGCCAGGCTAAGTATTGAACTAATCATTGCCAGAACAATACATTTTTGTGCTGTGATCAAAATTTTTCACAAAAAAAGGCCAGGAAAGCTCTTTATTAAAGTAAATAATTATGTCTTTTCATGATCTGATCTGCTTTGAAATACAGAATTTTTTTGTGTGAATTCTTCCTCCTTATCAGTATTGTAGCATAAAAAAAGTTGTTCAAAACAAATGTGCTTTCTTCTTTCTGATCATTTTATTTTATTTATATTCATCATGGAGGGAGTATAGGAGCATGAGGCCTCAAATGCAGAAAATCAACAGAGCGCTCCATTTCACCCCTCTCTCATCTTCCATACCCCTTTTTGCCTTTCAGGCTACAGCTCATGGCATAAACCGGCAGTGGATAAAAACAGGATGACTAATGGAGAAGGGACGGGGCCCGAAAGAAACTTTATACCCACTGATAAAATTCCTCTCAGAGGCTCCGTGTACAAGCACACCCAGGTCTCGTTGCACCTCCCTTTTTCCTAATCTGATAATATTCAGGTAATTATCTGCCATTCTGTTCTTGCCACCAAAAAGGATGGCCTCACATTTATCCACATTATACTGCATCTGCCATGCATCTGCCCACTCACCCAACCAATCCAAGTCACCCTGCAGCCTCATAGCATCCTCATCGCAGCTCATGCTGCCACCCAGCTTTGTGTCATCTGCAAACTTAAAGAAGTCACATTTAATTATCTTGTCTAAATCATTTATATTGTAAATAACTTGGGTCCCAGCACTAGTTTTAGTCACTGTGTGTCATTATGTAAAGGACCTGGTAATTCCTACTCTTTGCATTCTGTCTGCGAACCAGTTCTCTATCCATGTCAATACCCTACCCCCAATAGCATGTGCTCTTATTTTGCATACTAATCTCTTGTGTGGGACCTTGTCAAAGACTTTTTGAAAGTCCAAATACACCATATCCACTGGCTCTCCCTTATCCATTCTAATTGTTACATCCTCAAAAATTCTAGAAGATTAGTCAAGGAAGATTTCCCCTTCATAAATCCATGCTGGCTTTGACCGATCCTGTTACTGCTTTCCAGATGTACTGCTATAACATCTCCTGGTCTATAATTCCCTGTTTTAGGCTGTGGGCCAAAGTGCTTTTTTGTTTAAGTTTGTCACCCAAATCACGTAACTACCTGAATTTTTAACATGTTGTGTAAAAATATTATATAAATGCATCTTACTTTGATGGACTGATATTAAAGTATATAATTAGTTAATTACCTAAGTAGCTAATTAGAAAATTAACCGTTGTGATGGAAATAGTAATAAACACCCAGACTGCTTTAAAATTCAAAAATGTGATATTCTCAAGATCAGAACTTTAATATTAATCACAGCAATAAAGGAGGAAACAATATCCTGGCCTGGATCTCACGGGGAGCAAATGAAGGGAGGGAGAAAAATACTGGGGTGAGGTTTAATACTTGCAGGGAGAATACTTACTGATGAGCCTGGGCTAGTACATGCCTGATGGGCCGAATGAGCTCTTTAAAAAAAAATCTGAGCAGATTCTCAGTGAATGACAATTTTTCTGGACTTTTCCTGGCCTGGCACGGGCCTTTTGGGCAAAAATGCTCCTCCTGGGCTAATAAGGGCATTTGGGGCTAAAGGGACTAGTTTCTCGACTAATAGGGGCCTTGTGGGCTGAAATTGGTGGTTTCAGGCAGGGCAAACGACTAATTTAATGTAATTTCCAATTGCATTGCAGATTCAAGCTCAGGGCAGGCTGAATAGCTCATTGCATTTTCATTTCACTTCCATTGCCATTGCAGTTTTAAGCACAGGGCAGGCCCAAGCCAAACAGCTGATTGCATTTTCACTTCATTTTCATTGCCATTGCAGTTTCAAGCACAGGCCAGGCCTAAGCCAAACAGCTAATTGCATTTTCACTTCACTTCCTTTGCCATTGCACTTCCAACACAGGGCAGGCTCAAGCCAAACAGCTCATTGCATTTTCACTTCATTTCCATTGCCATTGCCGTTTCAAGCACAGAACAGGCTAAACAACTCATTTCATTTTCATTAAGGGCTAACAAATTATTTATTCAAGTACATTGCAGACTTACAGTGTTCTGTAGTTTCCCAGCTCAGACAGAGAGTTGTGACCTCTCCCTCGCCATCTTGCAGATAGACTGAGCTACGCCCACACTTCCGGGTTTATAATCCCTCCCACCAGAAGGGGCGTGGCCTTCATGGCAGTGATTGCCAGGAGAGTGAATCAAAAAGTTGTAAACACTGCCCAGGCCATCACTGGCTCCGACCTCCGCACCATCGGAGGGATCTATTGAGATCACTGCCACAGAAAGGCAGCCAACATCATCAAAGACCCATCCTGGCCACACACTCATTTCACCATTACCATCGGGAAGAAGGTACAGGAGTCTGAAAACTAAGGTCCATGTTCAGGAACAGCTTCTTCCCTACAGCCATCAGGCTATTAAACACAACAACAAATAAGCTCTGAACTGCAACAAACTATTACTATTATTGCACTATATTCGCTATTTATTGAGTATGTGTGCATGTGCATACACACACTGAATTTTTTCTTCTTCGCCCATTATGTATTATGTTGTGCTGCAGCAAGTAAGAATTTCATTGTCCTATCTGGGACATATGACAAAAAAACACCCTTGACTCTTGATATGTGTGAAGAAGGGTCTCAAGCTGAAACGTAACCAATTCCTTCCCTCCAGAAATGCTGTCTATCCTGCTGAGACAATAGACAATAAGTGCAGGAGTAGGCCATTCGGCCCTTTGAGCCAGCACTGCCATTCAATGTGATCAAGGCTGTTCAACCCAAATCAGTACCCTGTTCCTGCCTTCTCCCCATATCACATGACTCTGCTAGCTTTAAGAGCCCTATCTAGCTCTCTCTTGAAATTATTCAGAGAACAATCTCCATCGTCCTCTGAGGCAGAGAATTCCACAGACTCACAACTCTCTGAGAAAAAGTGTATCCTTGTCTCCGTTCTAAATGGCTTACTCCTTATTCTTAAACTGTGGCCACTGGTTCTGGACTCCCCCAATATCGGGAATATGTTTACTGCCTCTAGCGTGTCCGAACCTTTAATAATCTTATATGTTTCAATAAGATCCATTCTCATCCTTCTAAACTACAGAGTATACAATCCCAGCCACTCCATTCTCTCAGCATATGACAATCCCGCCATCCCGGGAATTAACCTTGTAAATCTATGCTGCAGTCCCTCAGCAGCAAGAATTTCCTTCCTCAAATTAGGGGACCATAGTATCCTCACAGTTCACACTTCCACCCAGCATTGTGTCATAGATTTACAAGGTTAATTCTCGGGATGGCAGGACTGTCATTTGCTGAGTGAATGGAGCGGCTGGGCTTGTATACTCTGGAGTTTAGAAGGATGAGAGGGTATTTTATTGAAGCATATAAGATTATTAAAGTTTGGACACGCTGGAGGCAGGAAAAATGTTCCCAATGTTGGGGAAGTCCATAATCAGGGGCCACATTTTAAGAATAAGGGGTAAAGCATTTAGAACACAGACGAGGAAACACTTTTTCTCACAGAGAGTTGTGAGTCTGTGGAATTCTCTGCCTCGGAGGACGATGGAGCATCTCCTATGTGGGATCTCTCTCTCTCTCTCGCTCTCTCTCACACACATATATACATTTGCATATGTACACAAACATAAAATTAGCCAACAAACAATAATAGTGCAAAAAAAACGAAACCGCTGCTCTGAAGTCGATGTAGTTCAGATCTTATTTGGAGGTTGTATTGTTTAATAGCCTGATTGCTAATAGCCTTGTTTTATAGCTTCCAGTTCTGATGAAATGTAATTGAAAACAAAAATAAGTCTCTTGGTTAGAAACCCTGGTTGGAAACAAATAAATTGCAGGATAATTAAATGCTGTTCAGTTCTATCTCTACAATGGAGGGCACAATTAAAGCACCTGTCCCACGGTACGAGTTCATTCCATGAGTTCTCCCGAGTTTGCCCTGATTCGAACTCGGAGATTTACGATACTGGCCAATCGTCGGTACTTGGGACTCTCGTGGACATTTTTCATCATGTTGAAAAATCTTCACGAGTCTTCCCATGCATTACCTGCCGTTAGCGAGTCTTCCTGAGTACCTGCCATTAGCGCTAAGATACGTCCCCGAGCTCCGACGTACCCGCTACGTTCATTCTCCGTGCTTACCATGAGTTTGATTTTTTTTTAACTCGGGAGAGCTCTTGGAATGAACTCGCACTGTGGGACAGGGCTATTAGGTTTCTATATGTGTGGAAGGTAGGAATTGAAAGAAATTGATGTTAGGATTAATGACATAGTGCTTGGAGATTATGGTGATAGAAGCAGGAAATCTCTGAAGTTTGGTGATCTACTTCCAGTGGACTAAAGGAATTTGATGTGTTAAATTATTTGGATACAGGAACAAACTGAAACACCTCCAATAATCTATATTCTATCCTATGGGGAGAAGGCAGGAAGGGGATACTGATTGTGGATGATCAACCATGATCACAGTGAATGGTGGTGCAGGCTCAAAGGGCCAAATGACCTGCTCCTGCACCATTCAGGTAATTGTCATATGACATCGTCTATTGTCTATAAAATGGAATCCAGAAAATGAAACAATGCATTGTTGCCAAGAGATGGTCTGTAATGTTCCGTTGCTGTGGTAGCGTTAGGTCAGTTCAACAACCTGATGGGACAGTAGCTTTTTTTGAACTGGGAGTGTGGGATATTTACACTTCTGCATCTACTGTGGTAACAGTGAGAAGAGAGCACGGCTTATCACATTTCAATTATCAGTTGAACAAACTTAATGTTAGCTTGGTATTCCTAACATTCTGAGACCTTTCCTTTAAAAGATCTTTCAGGGAAAGTGTTACGACTATCCGCAGAAACTGCGTGTCTTTTGTGATCAATTCCCCTTGCAGTAGACAATAGCCTTCTTTGTGTCATCGGAAGGCTAAATTCAATCTGGAAATTGTCCTCGTGGGGAAAGACCATCAAATTTTCTTTATTTATTGTGACATTTGGATCGATACAGGTATTGTAATTTTCTTTTCCACTTACCTTGTGTAGTGCTGATTTACATAAGATGTTCACTCCTGTATATCTGTATGAGTATGGGAAGCCAAATGTTTCAGGACATTTGATAGTGGAGACTTGTGTGCACAAAATTACATATGTTTTCCAAGTGATTTCCATCACATAAGCAAAGAAATTAAGGAATTTCACAAGCTCTTGGTTTGAAACGATTTAAATATAGTTTAGAGATACAACATGAATCAGACGCTTCGGACCAGTGATTCTATGGTGACCATCGATCACCGATTTTAGTTTAGTTGTTCATTGTCATATGAAAAGCTTGAAATTGCATGCTGCAGGTAAAGGAAAGCCGATACATGATTGCAATCAAACCATCCACAGTATACAGGTGAAGGGTAAATAAAGATTTTAGAGTGGAATGATTGTAATCGATGTCAGCAGACGTCTTACAGTCTGCACGCAGATGCAGAACAGCACGCAAAGGATCACCTTGCTCAGGCGCCAGTTGGTCTCGACATTCATACTGGTTCAAGAGTATTTTATTGTCAAGCATGTTTTATTGTCTTATGTCCCAAAACCGGCTATTTTGGCGAGACAGAGACGGTAAGTTGGCTTGAATTGTTTTATTTTAATGAAACAACGAGCCAACGAAAGTGGAACCAAATTTACAAGGTGGCTTCCACAAGTGTGGGCGCTAGACTGACAGTTACTGATAGTTACAGCAAAAAAACTGCCAATAGAACACCCGCCCATGCTCAGTGACTCCTCCCTCCCGTCAATCACGCGGGTTCTATTACCCAGAGCTACACTATGTTTTTCCCCTTTTTCAAACACTCCCTACACATTAGTGGCAATTTATGGAGGCCATTTACGGAACCTAAAAAGCTGCATGTGTTTGGGATGTGGGAGGAAACTGGAACACCCGGAGGAAACCCACACAGTCACTCAAACTCCACTGTACCCAATGTCCGTATTGAACCAAGATTTCTGGTGCTGTGAGGTAGTAGCTCTACCGGCTGCGCCATTGTGCTGCTCATTTTATGTGCAAATTCCATTGTTTTCTTTGTTTTGAGTTTTAGTTACTTTGAGAATAGAGCAGGATTTGCTTTTGAGTCAGCTTATAGACACATAATCTGCGAGAATTGCCAATCCAATGATAAGGAAGTGCTACACTGAACTATTATCTACCTCTTTGATGACCCTTGGACTATCCTTGATCAGACTATGCTGGGTTTATCTTGCGCTGTAAATGGGTCGATTGCAAACGTGTATTGTCCTTCTGCTGACTGGTCTGCACGCAACAAAAGCTTTACACTGTACCTCGGTACACATGACAACAAACTAAACGTAAACTCAAGAGCATAGACCATAGAACAGTACAGCACAGGAACAGGCCCTTTGGCCCACAATGTCCGTGCCACGGATGGTGCCCAGTTAAACTAATCTTCTCTGCTTGTCTGCTCTGAACCAATTCTATTTAATTATTATTTTGGTTATTTTGCAGCCACTTTAAATTAGAATCATGTGGAGGTGCATTTGTGGAATTGAAGAGTCCCTTGCATCATCAGAGGTAAGTATTTTTGTAAGTAAGTATTTCCTGTTGTTGCATTGCATTTACAAAATTTGTATTTGTATTTGTATTATCGCCGGAGTCCCATTGTTCTTCACGGCAGTCCCCTCACGCCCGGTCCCCATTGTCTTCCCCTAGCCCCCCCCCCCTCCCCCCACTCTCATTGAACGATGATTGCGGGTCGATCATGAAGCCCCACTGCCGCTGAGGATCCCGTTGCCACTGAGGCTCCCGTTGCTGCTGAGGCTCCCGCCACCGCCGAAGCTGCCATTGCTCCTGAGGCTTCCATCACCGCCACTGCTTAGGTTCCCTCAGCTCAGGCAGACCTCGCTATCCGGCTTCACCTCGGTCCCCTGGGAGGCCTGTGGGGCGAGTCCAGTATGTTCCAGTCGGCGGCGCGTTTGTTTAAAACATGCATTGGCTTTCATGCATTCCATATTAATGCACTTCTCAAGTCACTGAATATTTCAATACTGTTTTCTCTAAAGTCTGATTCACTATGATCCAGTTATTAATAGTGACCAATTATTCTGCAGGCACTGAGCTGCAGGTCTACTACAGGTAAGTATTTGGTGGTTGGTTTATCTGAGCAGCTGGCTCAGTATGGACAGCTGGTAGTGCAGCTCATAGACCAATATCCGGACAAAGAGACCCAGCTACAAGTGAGAGATGAACACCTTAAGGTAACATCAATTCCAGTTGAATATTTATTACCCTCACTGAGTGAGCTATTACAGTGATCTGTGTACTTTGTGTTTGCATTTCTGCAGTTGGATTTCACTTTAAAGCCTGAAAATTCAGTCCAAAATATTGCAAGTTTTCTTTTTAACAATAACAATTAACAATGCCTCTTATTTTCTAAAGCAAAGACTATTGTTAAATCGTTTCACGCGTGTGTCGGATCTTTTCAAGGATATTGAAAGAATGACTTCACACTTGGTTTAGAAGGTTGTACTTCAAAATAGACTACAAATGTTATTGAAAAGTCATACTCAAATGATTTAAGCAGAAAGTCATGCCTGATGTTTCCAGTACAATACTGAGAGAATGCTGCAGCTGAAGTGGCAACTTTCAAATTAAATGTTAAATTAAAACGTGTTTGGTGTCTCAGGTGGATGTGAAATATTTTATTTTGGCAAATTTTAGAGAAAGAAATGTGTTTTCCGGGGTGACTTTTCCAGTCTTTACCCCAAAATTTCAAGTAGTTAATTTGTACATTATCACATATTTACTATTTTCAAATTAGTTACATGGTTTACGACATTCCAATGTTAATTGAACAATAAAGGTCCCTTATAAGCAACGTTGGCTGGATCGGCAGGCCCGGCAGAAATGTCCATCGGGTCCAGCAGAAATGTTTCCCAGCCAGTTAAAAGAAGCAAGGGTGGGAACAGCTGAGGTTCTGACTAAATGTTTTCAGTCTTCCCTTGCCAAAGGAATGGTGCCAGAAAATTGCTCAAATTGTCGAGGAGTGCTTCCTGTTAGAATATATAAGCAAAGATGAAATTGTACAGGAGAAGATGCAGATGGGATTTAGTTTAGTTAATTGTCACATATCGAGTAAACTATAAAAGAATACAAGACTCGGAGGGATTGCCGTGAGTGCAGTGATCTTGGAGTCTGGTGCGAGTGCGGACGGCTTTCTGGCTTTGGGCGGACAGGGAATGCAGAGAGAGTACAGCGGTCGGTGAAGGAGCATGTGTGTAGCCTGGACATTGAACTGATGGCTGTGGGTCTCCGCCTATGCTGGGGGACCTAGAGATTCTCACACACCGACTGCTGTGGTGGGTGTTTATGTTTAATCTTTATGTAGTTTTGTGTCTTGTTGCTTTTTTGGTATGACTGTGGTAAATCAAATTTTACTGTACCTCAGTGCATGTGACAATAAAGGACCATTAAACCATTGAATGTAAATTAATAATTTCATCCCGTGATTTCATTATGATAATTTTAATATCTTAATAACAAGGTGGAATTGAAGAATTGGTGCTCTTGAATTACAAATGTTGCATGTGTGTGATTTCCATTCTGTGTTGCCCAGTTTTTATCACTGTTGGGAGGTATTAATCACGTTAACTTTCTCAGTTACTGGAAGACCTCAAGGTAAAACTCCGTGAAAACGAAGAAGCATTATTGGAAAAGACGCAACTTGTCGATGTGTTGCAGAAAAAGCTTCATAGAAATAATCGGGATCTAGCGGTAAGGACATCATTGTTTGCTGCTGTGTGAATGTCTATTTCAGGGAAAGATATCTGCAACCAGCTAAGGGATTCTGTTGCAACTGGCAGTGAAATAAAAATAACAGGGAGCCTCTTGGAAATAAATCTGTATTTTCTTTTGTATAAATGTTCCCATTGTTTTTTTCTAAATCAGCCCATCAACCCTTTTGTGATCTGTTATAGTGCAGAATCACATTTTATGTGGAGCCTTGCAACATTGTCATTCTGGCTATGACAGGTTGTTGGCATTGCTGATCTGTGCCACCAATCTTTTGAGCCCTGATCAAGATCAGAAGAGATCTGCTATTTAAGATGCCAACAACACATGAACTCTTGATTATAATGCAACAGTGTCACTACCGATTATATCTATCTTCCATATATATTACTAAAACTCTCATCTTGACCACTTCCTCTCTGCTTTGTAATTAAATTTGATCAAAAACGATCCTGCTTAATGCTACGATTGTGTTGGGGAATGGGACCAGGCCTCCTGTGCGACTGGGACACAACATTTTAGTTGTTCTTCTTTTTCCCATCCACTAGTGGGAGAGTCGAGCAGTAGAGTTCATAGCCTCAGATTTAAAGGAAGTTCCTTTGTGAAGCATATTAGGAGGAATTTCCTTAGACAGAAATAAGGGGTTGCCCATTTAATGCATTTGCATTTTTGGTTCTCTGACAACGGCATGCGTGTTTGCAACTATGTTTGTCAAAGTGTAGACAATGCAGGCTCGTAGAATATTTTCAAGATAGTGGGGATTGATTCATGATAAACTGGGTGAATGTATACATTAGGTCAGTGATGATCTTAATGAAAGGTAGAACAGACCTGATGGACTGAATCGGTATTCCTGCAGAATGTGTAAACAAACAACTGCAGGTGCTGGTTTATACCAAAGATAGAAGTGCTGGAGTAACTCAGTAGAATAAGGATCCTGGCCTGAAATATCGTCCATCGTTTTTTTCTAAAGATGTTGCCTGACTGTTGAATTATCCTTGGACTTTGTGTCTAACTTAGGTACTGCTCCCTCGAGGAGGTACATATCTGTCAGTTATAGTAGTCCTGTGAATATCCCTCATCCACACCATCTTGTACATGGATTTTAATGCTTGCATTTCAAACGTTTTTGATCAGTGAACCATTAGAAATGTATTTCCGCTTGATATTACCGTTGATGAAACAAGCAGACAAGTTCTTTGTCCTTTTTGACATTTCACTGTATGCAATTTTGTAATGATAGTCAGCAGTTTCAAGTAAATGTGTGACTAAAGACCAGCGGGTGGTGCCGTAAGTGGCAGCCTCCACATACAGCCTCTCGTCATTTTCTTCTTTTGGCTGTTTTCATTCTGTTTTATTTCTATGTGTTAGCGTATCTTTAGTTTTGTATTATGTGGGGGGTGGAGGAAACAAAACTTTTTTTATCTCTTCCCTCGACGGAGGTGCAACTTTTTCCGTATTGCATCTCCACCAGCATTGTGGCCTAACATCGTGGAGCTGGAGGTAGCTTTGTTAGGGATCAACGTCGCGGGTGGATGATTGCAAGCTTCACTTGGTCCGCCCTGTTTAGACTAATGCAATCAACCCGGCGTGCACAATCAAATAAGATCAAATAGAACAAGTTGTCCTACAACTTTAGGCTGTGCACGCCATACGCATGAAGGAGAAGGATCAACGTTGGGAGCTCCAACTGCGGGATCTTTGACTGCCCCGATTGCGGGAGCCTTGATTGCTCCGTTGTGGGGGCTTTGATTGCCGACTGCGTGATCGTCGATCCCCCCGGCGGCAGGTGTTTCGATTGCCCCAACCGCGGGAGAAAAGGAGGAAGATGGTAAAAGTTATTCACTTCCCATCGCAGTGGGGAATATGTGGTTGCCGGAAAACACGATGGACGAGCTGCCTGCCCTGGTGGGGATTCGGAGGGATTGCCGTGAGTGCAGTGATCCTGGAATCTGGTGCGAGTGTGGACAGCTTCCTGACTTTGGGCTGACAGGGACTGCAGAGAGAGTACAGCAGTCGGTGAAGGAGCATGTGTGTGGCCCGGATATTGAACTGATGGCTGTGGGTCTCCGCTTACCCCGTGTGCCCTAGGGATTCTCACACGCCGCTGTGATGGCTATTTATGTTTAATCTTTATGCCGTTTTGTATCTTGTTGCTTTTTTGGTATTACTGTGTGGTAAATCAAATTTCACTGTACTTCAGTACATGTGACAATAAAGGACCATTAAACCATTGAATGCAAATTAATGATTTCATCCCGTGATTTCATTAATGATAATTTTAATTTTAATGTCTTAATACCAAGGCGGAGTTGAAGACCTAACTATTGGTCCACTTGAATTACAAATGTTGTGTGTGTGTGATTTCCATACTATGTTGCCCAGTTTTTATCACTATTAGGAGATATTAATCACTTGTTAACTTCCTTAGTTGCTGGAAGACTTTAATGAAAAACTCTGGGAAAAGGAAGAGGAACTGCGAGAAACAACACAACACGTGGAAATACTGCAGAAAAATCTGGAAAGGAAAAATTGTGTGATAGTGGTAAGGAAATCATTGTTTGCTGCTGTGTGAATCTCTATTACTGGGCGGCGTATTACTTCTATTACAGCGTAATCTCTATTACTTCAGCGGTGGGCGTGGTGCGGGTGAGTGCTCGCCAGGGCTCGCCGGAGGGGAGCGCTCCGTTTTGCTGAAGCCGCGGTCTGCAGAGCTCCAGCCGGTGCTGCGTCCGCACCCTGGGAATCCCTCGTGGGGATCCGGGGGAAGAAGAGCTCCAACTGCCGGCCCATGGCCTACTTCTACCGCGGGCACGGCGGGGACTTACCATCAGGAGCGGGGATCCCTGGAGAGGAGCTCTGACCGCCGGCCTTGCAGTCTGCGGTGCTTCTGGCTGCGGCGCAAACTATAAATCTCCGACCGCCGGCCTGTGGCCTACACCAGCCTGAAGCCGCGTTCTCCTGTGGGGAGGCAGCGATTCAGGAGTCTAACACTGTTAAAAATAAATTGGATAGTTATATGGACAGGAAGGGAATGGAAGGTTATGGTCTGAGCGCAGGTATATGGGACTAGGGGAGAATATGTGTTCGGCACGGACTAGAAGGGTCGAGATGGCCTGTTTCCGTGCTGTTAATTGTTATATGGTTATATGGTTAGAGGTCATAGCATCAGAATTAAAGGGTATCCTTTAGGAAGGAGATGAGAAGGAATTTCTTTAGTCAGAGGATGGTGAATCTGTAGAATTCATTGCCACAGAAGGCTGTGTAAGACTTCAGTGGATATTTTTAAGGCAGAGATAGATAGATTCATGTTTAGTACGGTGTCAGAGATGAAGGGAGTAGAACAGGAGGAAGAGATAGATGATTGGATGGTGCAGGAGACTTGATGGGCCAAATGGCCTAATTCTGCTTCTATCACGTGACCTTATGATAACTGTTTTAATTTTGATGACTACTTGACAAATCCATTTTGACAGCTTCAACTTTTCTTGCTTATCTGCTTGGCTTATTCATTTCATTCATTTAATGTTACTTTAGAAAGCTGCATTATTCTAAGCTTAATGGGACTGTCCCACAGGTGACTTTTTATGCGACTGCAGGAGACTATGCCGTCGTCACATGGTCGCCACATGTTCGCAGGTGGTTGTTGGAAAGTCACCTTCGTGGACGTGAGGAGTTCCCGCATTCTGAGAACCCGTCGCGGCATCCTTATGGTCGCCGCCATTTTTTCAACATGGAGAGTAGCGAGAATTCCCGTGCCATAGGTCCTAATGGGTTTCCAGGAGGTCGAAGGTTCTCGTAGGTTATAGCCGGTGCAGACCGGTGAATTTCATTGGGAAAAAAAACGTAAACAGTAATTTTCAGAAGCAAAGAAAACTGACCGGTAATGTTATTGTCCACCGAGCTTCACAACCGTGGATCTCTGGCTTCTTAAAAGTTGGCTCCACTCCTTTTTCCCCATTCTCCACCCCCCCCCCCCCTTTTAAAGGACTTACTGTCCATGGGCTTTAACCTTCGTAATTAGAGCGCAAACCTTCCTGTTCATCGCGGCATGTGTATCACCTTGGCTTTGCACCATGTGAATTTCACTCAGACAGTTCCTCCCCTGCTTGCCCTGTCTCCCGTCTGCATAATGGGCTGGAAAGGAAGTGGTGTGTGTGTGTGTGTGTGTGTGTGTGTGTGTGTGTGTGTGTGTGTTCCACTCTGACAGTCGCCGTTCCAGTTGCCGGTTTATCAGGTGACTGCCGGCAACTTGACAGACACCTGACAAATCGCCTAAGTGGAACAGGCTCCCTCCCGAAAGTCTTTTTCGTTTAATTTGGCTACTTTTTAATTTTTTTAGGAGTTAGTTGAACATGTAAGAAAGCTTGAAGATAAGAATGAGGACCTGGACAACAAGTATTACGCTGAAGATTACGCCAGCCATATCAAGATCTGTGGTTTGAGGGCGACCCATAAAGCTGAATTAACAAATCTCAAAGGTAAACACAGCACTCAGCTCTGTAAAATCAGGGAGAAACATGCACAAGAAACATCACAGAAAGATCAGTGCTGTTTACAACTTCACAAAGATCTCCAACATTTAAGACCTCACGCCAAGTTCTGTGCACCCCTTGCAGAACAGGCAACTGGTTCTTTAAATTATTTCAGATTGTTTTTTCCTTTCTCTTTCTAAAAGAACAAGTGAGGCTTCTGAAGCAAGAGGCGGAAAGGTCAGAGGACAGATTTGTGTCAATGGAAGCTTCATACCTGTTGAAAATTGAACAGATCCAAGAGGAGTTGGACAATGTACAGGTACGCCAAATATAAGTCCCTTGCACCTGGTGACGATTAACTGAATATTGATCTGTTTGCCATTTACCTGGAATGAAATGACTTCATCTTATCAAAAAAGGAAAATTGATGGTATGATATACCGTGAGTTGTTGAAGCATTGTAGGAACCAATTTTTTTTTTTACACACAGTTAGTTATGTACATTGTAGATTTTCAATCTGGGCTCAACTGTATGAAGGAGTGCTTCCCTACATTTCACTCCTCACTCCATTCCGTGTAGAACCCCTTTCTGAAGAGTAAGTGACATGGGATAGATGTGAGCCTGCAGGAAAATTCAATCATAAAATAGTTGTGGTAGAATGGAGCTGTCAGCAGTGGCACATTAAAAGTATAGTGCATGCTAAAATTACTTAGAGAGTCATACTGCTCAGAAACAGGCCCTTCAGCCCAACTTGCCCACATTGACCAACATGCCCCATCTACACTAGTCTTACCTGCCTGTACAGTCATAAAGCAAAATATTGAATCTAGAATTTGAATGGTGGCTATTTCACAGACCACTAGAAATCCCTTGGCTTTAATTGACACTAAACTTATTTCTGCCCAGCTTGTACCTTCTCAGAAGCTGCTGCTGGAGCTCCAAGACGTGGCAGAAGACTTTGAAGAGGAGAATGAACAGTTACACCAGAGAGTGAACTGGCTGCGACACGTCGAGGCACAAAATGGTGTGTGTATAGTATGACTTTAATTGGGTAAGAAGGAACTGTGGATGCTGGTTTACACCAAAGATAAACGCAAAATGCTGGAGTCAGTGGGTCAGGCAGCATCTCTGGAGAAAAGAATAGGTGATACTTTGGTTCAAGACCCTTCATCAGACAGGGAGGGGGTAATTAGAGGTATGGGGATGTACAGAATAAAGCAGAGCCTGCATCGATGACTCAGGTAGGTTGGAGCTGACAATGGTCCATTGTTGGCTGGGGATGAGGTGATAATGAAGGAATACAAATGGTGAAATTAGCAAAAGGACTAGGGTGGGGAAGATACGGGGAGAGAAAGAGAGAATGGAAGGGTTATTTGGTTAGAGATCCTTCATTCTCTTGTGTAAGAAGGAACTGCAGTTGTTGGTTCAAACCGAAGATAGACACATAAAACTGGAATAGGTCAGCAGGACAGGCAGCATCTGTGGAGAGAAAGAATGGGTGACGTTTCAGGTCAGGACACTTCCTCGTTTTCTTTATTTAAATGGTGATATGTGTTTTCTTACAGAGAATCTTCAAGCAATATTGGAGCAATATGAGGAACAACAACGCGAAATGCAGCAACAATTAGAACAGGTTACCAAGGGAGCAACTTCCCAGGTTGGGAGAATTTCAGATGCATTTAATTTATCCACATGCAATCTTAATTCCAAGTGTGCGCATTCTGCACAGATTCAACAGTCTCAAGTATCCTGATATTTAATATTACGTTGCATTTTATGTTGCTTATTCAGATTTTTTTTTTAATGGGTCATTTAAGTAATCTTTTATATTGCTCTTTTCTATTATCATCCTTACCTTTACATAGAAACATAGAAAATAGGTGCAGGAGTAGGCCATTCGGCTCTTCGAGCCTGCACCACCATTCAATATGATCATGGCTGATCATCCAACTCAGTATCCTGTACCTGCCTTCTCTCCATACCCCCTGATCCCTTTAGCCACAAGGGCCACATCTAACTCCCTCTTAAATATAGTCAATGAACTGGCCTCAACTACCTTCTGCGGGACAGAATTCCAGAGATTCACCACTCTCTGTGTGAAAAAAGTTTTCCTCATCTCGGTCCTAAAAGATTTCCCCCTTATCGTTAAACTGTGACCCCTTGTTCTGGACTTTCCCAACATCGGGAACAATCTTCCTGCATCTAGCCTGTCCAACCCCTTAAGAATTGTTGTAAATTTCTATAAGATCCCCCCCTCAATCTTCTAAATTCTAGCGAGTACAAACCGAGTCTATCCAGTCTTTCTTCATATGAAAGTCCTGACATCCCAGGAATCAGTCTGATGAACCTTCTCTGTACTCCCTCTATGGCAAGAATGTCTTTCCTCAGATTAGGAGACCAAAACTGTACGCAATACTCCAGGTGTGGTCTCACCAAGACCCTGTACAACTGTAGTAGAACCTCCCTGCTCCTATACTCAAATCCTTTTGCTATGAATGCTAACATACCATTCGCCTTCTTCACTGCCTGCTGCACCTGCATGCCTACTTTTAATGACCGGTGTACTTTTGGCTTGATGCTTGCATCTGAGGGGTGCTATTTGCTTCCACACCAGATAGTTTCTGTATGCCATACCTAGCAATGTTACAACATTTTGAGATATAAAAAATCAAGTCTACAATTTATCCCATCAGATAAAGCATAAAAAGGAGTTTAATTTGACACCCAATTCACTTTCATATATTCAGTATTACAAAAGTTATGACCATTTTCATACACTGAAATTAGCATGTTGTTCCCTATTGCTTTTCCATTGATTTAACTCAAAAGCTGTGATCGAGGACAGTCAAAAGCCTGTAACTTTCTTAAAAATTAAGAGAACTGAATGAAATTTTCAGTTATTATAAATTGAAGCATTCTGAAACAAATATGAAACAATCTTACTTGGATAACCTGAAATTAAAGCATATAATTAGTTAGTTACCTAATGGTAGCTAATTTCAAAATTCAATTACTAGATCTAAACATCTATCCATTTCATAAGAAAAGGTTAACATTTTTAAATAGCCTAAGTGACCAATTAACACAAGAATTCACAATGTAATATGATTTTTAAATCTCATTGTCATGAATTTATAAGCCAAATGGAAGGAATTTTATGTTTAATTCCCGTAAATTAATAGCCATTTTAATCATCTTGCGAATAGGTTTTTGTGGAACGCGATCGATTGGAACGTTGCGATTGCAGTGAATTTGAACCCCATATTGGCAGGAAAAATAGTAAGAGTAAACGAGAACTTACCAGTTTGAAGTTTGATCTGTATTTTATGAGGAGTTACGATGAGGGATTACGTGAAGAAGCCCGCTCAGGGCGCAGGCGCGGCATGCTTCCAAGCAGCGGTGTGGAATCACAGACAGACACGTATTTGAAGTAACATAGTAAAGAATAAAGAGACATCAATTATCAGTTTGATCCATGTAATGAGGGTGGGAGCGGAGGGCACGTAATCCCTCATCGTAACTCCTCATAAAATACAGATCAAACTTCAAACTGGTAAGTTCTCGTTTAATCTTACTATTTTACTTCGGAGTCACGTGAGTGACTTCGTGAAGATTTCAAAGCTCTGTGATTTCAAACCGTGTAACAGTTTTACTCACTCACTACCGAAAGCTCTTGAGGAAGGAAGTGTTATTGTAATCAACCAATGAATCTGTTTTGAAAACAAAACGGTATTTATTAACAACAACAAAACAAAATAGCTCCCCCGGGCTTTAAATTAAATATTTGCAGTTTCTAAAATTCTGGCTGCAAATACATCAGGTTTCACCAACGGCTTATGATAAAATGTTCGGAATGTGGATTCCCTTGACCATCCTGCTTTGTTGAGGATAATGTCAATAGGCACATCCATCCTTGCTGCCGATGATGTGGATGCTGCCCTGGTGGAATGAGATTTAAATACATTAATGTTTATCCCAGCAGCTTCCAATACCTGTTTTAACCATCTTGAAATGGTCTGGCTTGTTACCCTGCCATGTGGCTTTTTGTGGCTGACCCATAAGGCTCTCTCACTTCCTCGGATATTATGGGTTGTGTCAATGTAAATGTTTATGTGGGTCACCACACACAATCGTGGCTCTGGTGGGTAAGCCCGGAATGCCACTAGCGTGTTGGATGTTCCTGGCCTGGATTGCTTTATCAGACCTTGTATTGTGAAGGTTATCTGATCTGATGTTGTTTCCATGCTGTCCAGTCGAAGTTTATGTAAAGACTGGACCCTCTGAGCAGATACTAAAGCCATCAGCATGAGCGTTTTTAAAGTCAATTGCTCTAAACTGAGAGATCTTGCTGGTGGTCTGTCCCGAAGGTATGCGAGCACAATACTGACATCCCAAATTTGGGTATATCTAGGGTTGGGAGGCTTGCTGTTAAATATGCCCCTCATCAGTTTGACCACCAGCGGATGGGACCCCATGGGCTGATGTCCTGCAGGTTTGAGGTAGTTGGAGAGTGCACTACGTGTCGTGTTGATGGCACTGTAGCTCATATCTTCACGATGATGTAAATCGGCCAGGAACTCTAGAACATTCGCTACTGTGGCTGTTTCGTAAGCAGTCCCCGTTTCCTGGCAGTACCTCTCCCATTTCCTGATGTTTGTTAGGTACTGCCTCTTTGTAGATGTTCTCAGGGATGCTGACATGGTGGTGATGGTTTGTTGCGATAACCCCAGGTCCAGGTAAGGTCGGTCTAGAATCTGCAACCCAGGAGATTGATGTCTTGATGGCATGGGTGGCTGATGCCTGATACTGGGTGAGTCAGTAACCCTGGATGACTGGGGAACACCATAGGTGCTTCCACCACCATGTCATGGAGTATTGGGAACCATGGCTGTGTAGGCCAGTCGGGCACTACCAAAATTCCAGATGCTGAATCCATCTGGATTTTTCGAAGTACCCGACTGATGAGGCAGAAGGGAGGAAAGGCATAGAAAACAAACTTTCCCCAATCCAGCGTGAATGCATCTACCGCTGCTGCCTCCGGATCTGGTTCCCACGCGACATAGATAGGTAGTTGGTGATTCAGTCTTGATGCAAATAAATCTATATCTGGCTTCCCATATTGCTTTGCAATTTTAGCAAATGTTTTAGGATTTAACATCCATTCGATGTTATCATTGAATTTACATGACCTGGTGTCCGCCACTGTGTTTAGCTTACCTGGTAGATAGGTAGCTGAAAGCCAAATATGTCTTTCGACACACCATTGCCAAATCGTATTGACCAATTTGTCGCTTGATAAAGATTTTATGCCGCCCATATGGTTAATGTAAGCCACCACCGTTGTATATCTATTTGTAATCTAACATGCAAGTGACGCATATTGGATACATATGCTTTCAAACCATAAAAGGCGCCCAACATTTCCAAAGAATTAATGCCCAGTGTAGATAGTAATGATGATTCTAAGTTAGTCCATCTACCACCTGTGCTGGATATGGAGTTAGTTGCTCCCCAGCCTTGAGCACTAGCATCTGTTTGGAGTACTAAAGTAGCATTAGTAATAACAATAGGACTATAACTGTGCCAAATATTTTGTATCCACCACTGTAGCTCTGATATTGCTTCAGGGGGTAAATTCATGACTCGGTCATAATGACCTTTGTGTTGTTTTAGTGCCTTTATCTTTGCTCTTTGTAAATTTTGATAGTGCAAAGGTCCAAATTGGATAGCTGGAAATGCTGCTACCATTTTGCCAATTACTGCTGCCACTTGTCGAATAGTTGGTCTTTTGTTTATCTTTAAGTTATTACATGATTGTACCAATTCAATCATCTTTCCCCTTGGCAGGGTAATAGTCATTTGGACTGAGTTAATAGTGAAACCCAGATAGTCCATAATTGTGGATGGATTTAACTTGGATTTATCTGGATGTAAGACAAAGCCTAGAGTCTCTAGGAGCTGTTTAGTAGCTGACACTGCTGCTACAGCCAATTCCATAGTTTTCCCAACTATGAGGATGTCGTCCAAATATGCCATGACTATATGGTTTTGTTTCCTTAACGTTGCAGATTGACTGGCAGATGAAATTTAATACTAATAAATGTGAAGTCATTCACTTTGGGAAAAAAAATGATAGGGCAAGTTATTTTCTAAATGAGGAGGAGCTGCGTTGTAAGGCAACGCAAAGGGATCTAGGGGTATTAGTACATGAATCACTGAAAGTTAGTATGCAGGTGCAGCAAGCAATCAGGAAGGCCAATGGAGTTTTGGCCTTTATTGCTAGGGGGATTGAGTATAAAAACACGGAGGTCTTGCTGCAGCTGTACACAGTATTAGTGAGACCACATTTGGAATACTGTGTACAGTTCTGGGGTCCATACTTAAGAAAGGATGTACTAGCTCTGGAGGCAGTGCAGCGAAGGTTTACAAGATTAATTCCTGCAATGAGGGGATTGACATATGAGGAAAGGTTAAGTAGGCTGGAACTCTACTCTTTGGAGTTTAGAAGAATGAGAGGCGATCTCATTGAAACATATAAGATCGTGAGGGGCCTTGATCGGGTGGATGCACCGAGGATGTTCCCAATGATCGGGGAAACTAGAACTAGGGGACATAGTTGCAGAATAAGGGGGGGCTCTTTTAAAACTGAGATGAGGAAGAACTTCTTCACCCAGAGGGTGGTTAATTTATGGAATTCACTGCCCCAGGGAGCAGTGGAAGCAGAAACTTTAAATATATTTAAGACTAAAATAGATGGTTTTTTAGCTGCCAAGGGGATAAGGGGCTACGGGGAGAGGGCAGGGATATGGACCTAGGTATGGTTAGTATAGTAAGACCTGAGTGATCTCCTGGACAAGTGTCGATCGCCTGGATTGGGGTCGGAGAGGAATTTCCCGGATTTTTTTCCCGAATTGGACCTTGGTTTTTATCCGTTTTTTTGCCTCCCCCAGGAGATCACGAGGTTCTTGGGGTGGAGAGGGGTGATAGCGGTATAAAGGGGAGGGTAGTGTCTTGTGTTCTGTGTCTTGTGTCTACTGTTTGTGGGTAAGTGTGTCTGTTTAGTGTTCAGCCATGAACGAATGGCGGTGCGGGCTCGACGGACCTGGTGGTCTACTCTCGCACCTACTTTCTATGTTTCTATGTTTCTATGTTGCCATGGCTGGTTTTAATATTTTTGTGAATATTCTTGGAGCTGAAGTAAGCCCATTAGGCAGTGCTTTATACTGCCAAAGCTCCCCCATCCAGATAAATTTAAGATATCTGCTATAATGCTTATGTATAGGTACTAGATAGTAAGCATCTTTGAGATCAATGCTGGCCATATAGTATCCTTTGGAAATCAGTTGTCTAGCAGTCACAAATGTTTCCATTTTGAAATGTATATACTTAACAAATTCATTCAGGGATGTTAAGTCAATGATGATGCGACATCCACCATCCTTTTTACTTTTAGTAAATATGTTGGAAACAAATTCCAAGGGCTCATGACTAGTTTTTTCTATGACCCCTTTGTTTATAAGCCTCACCAGTTCAGCTTGTCCCTCCTGTTGTTCCTTATTGGAGAGTACAAATACCCTTTCGGGCACATGTTGAACTGGCGGTATTTTTGAGATAAATTCTATTTTATACCCTCGAATACTATCAAGTATATATTTATCATCAGTGATCCTTCCCCATGCATCTTTGAACAAGTGTAACCTGCCACCCGTTAGTAAGTCCCCCTTATTCTCGATATGCGGGTAGGAACCAGATCCACCTACCTCCATGGTTATTGGCGGGGTTGAGGTTTTTTCTTTCGCAATGTTCTTCTCTGTCGACGTGCTGGCGATGTTGGGGGGAGGCGCATTTTCCAGGGGGTCCGCGGCGGGCCCTGACCTAAAAAAGGTCTCTGGGGATAGTGCGGCCCCAAGCTTTGACCAGTCGCATATTCGGGACGCCGACTGGTAGATACAGTGGTGTGCTGCCGCCTGGGTGTAATCAAAGGCTTTGGTATGTTCGTCGCCGGTACTGCCCTCATGAGGCTAAAGGTCTTGGACGCCTCTTCCATCTCTTTTAGCTGTTTATTCAGGTCCTTCCCGAATAAGAATGAGTCGGTCTCGACTGATGGTGTTTTGCATAACCCTGCAAACTTTGGATTGAGGGCCGGCCGGATGTTCTCTCTACGGAGATTGTTTAACTCGTATTGCGTTGTGCACATTAGTGCAAGCACATCTTGTTGGTGAGTGGTCATTTCCTCCGTCTCGACACCCCGCGCATAGGCTGTTATTGCCGGCGTTAGCAGGCGAAGTATGCGCTGTAGTTTGACTTCCTGAGCTCGAATTGGTCCCCCCACATTGCCCCAAATTTGAGGATTGAGACTCTTTACTTTGAGAGCCTCACAATTGTCCGGGGCTGTGTGCTCCTCCAGCACTTGGGCGAGCACCTTCTCCTGAAGTGGTTTATTGGAGAGATGGTTAATGCTGGCAGCCATCCTTGGCTCCAGTGGTGCTCCAACCCGTGGGGTAGCGACAAATCGGCTTACCACACCCAGCAGCTGTTCTTCCTGCACACCCTGCTCTCTTTCGACTACTTCCGCCTGCCCCATACTCAGACCAGCCCTGCCCTGGTCACCGATGCTGACCTCCCATTCCTGGTCCGAGGTCGCAAAGGGGGGTGCCTGGCTCAACACCATGGAGGGGGCGCCTGTCCTGTCTGTCCGAGAGCGCTGCTGCTCTCGGTAGACCATCCCCTCCAATAGCTGCTGGATGCAGCTTAGGCGGCTGTCTCTCCCCCGCTTCGGGGTGGACATTTCCCCCTCCGATGAGTCGGAATCGACCGGCCGGTTTGTCTTCCGGGTGGCTTTCCCAGCCCGCCGTGTAGGCTCTGGCGTGACTGGGACCGGCTCGGTCTGGGGAATTTCAAACCGCTGTTCAAGCGGTAGTACCGCCAGTTGCTGCCCCGCTGGAATCGACTCCTCCGGTGGAGTTAATGCACGGGCAGGTCTTTGAGCAAGTTTTCTGCGTTGGGACATGTTTCCTAACAAAGAACCAACAACAAACTCCCTCCGGTTTCCCAACGCACCGTTCACTTACCTGATGGTGCGTTTTTATAGTGCAGCTGGAGAGCCTGACTCCAGCTGCCGCCGCTGTTGCACTGCTGGGCGTAATGCCGCGCCTGCGCCCTGAGCGGGCTTCTTCACGAAGTCACTCACGTGACTCCGAAGTAAAACACTGCCGGTTCGTATGGGGCCAAAATCACATTATCGCCAAGGAAAATTTGATTAGTCATCCTAAGAAGGAAGTTTATATGTAAAATAGACGACTTACAATTTGTTTTGTCCCCTACGTGAGATCCGTCCCGTTGTAAGCGTCGACAGTGTTATATGTCAAAACAATCTTTCTGCAGCAACTTAACAGCCTGAGGAAGTTTGACTCCGACAAGCAGGAGAAAACGGCATTTTAATCCCACGCCCCCCCCCCCCCCCCCCCGGCGCCAAATTCACGCACACGGCCAGTGGCAGAACTGCAGCGCTGCTGAAGGTAAGTATTGTAACACCGCTACAATACCACACACCTTGGACATGGAGAAAATCTACTGAATTAACTAGTCTGGTTGGGGAAGCAACAGAGTGTTTCCAGACTTCTTAATCTAGAGTAACTTTACCTATTTATATTATACGGTCATGAAGAATAGGAAAATTAGGTCATTCGGCCCCTCAAGTCTACCCCACCATTCAATCATGGCTCAAGGTAGAAATCAATGTTTAAGCACAATCTTACAAGGTTCTATTTAAAAGAGCACTTTCATTTCCTAATGGTGCACGGAAACAAGCCCTTGCATCAACGAATAATTTGAGCAGGATACTAAATCTCAAGGTACTAAAGATCAAGCCATGACATTGCTCATTAATGGGACTTGTACCTCAGGATGCATATGATGACTAAATATTTGTGTTTTAATTTATTTTTTAATTTAAAAGATTCCTAGATGGATACAGCAAAGATATGTTGTAATCTTGTTTTGCATTCATGTGTGTATAAAGATTGAGCACTATTTTCATTTTGCAGGAAAACGAAGAACTGGAAATCCTTCCAGAAGCAACACAGCAGGAGCGCAGAGAACAAGATCCGTCCTCCTGCAAGAATGAATTGGCTGAGCTAAGGTTTGGTTCGACTTGAACTGGGATATCAGTTGCATTTCTATTGTGCCATACGATCAAATGGGATTATCCCTTGATGCTTTGGCTGGCAAACAACGTTTGAAGTGTCGATGATGGTAGCAAAGATGGCAGTCAATTTTCGTAGGGTGCTGTCGTAGAGCCACAAATTATTCAACTCCTTGACGATGGAGAATCCGTCTGGTTAAAGGAAGACATTCAGTTTTGAATGGCTGAACGGCTTTCATATGGTTTGTTTTAGATTAGTTTAGTTTAGGGAGAATCTAAATCCAAGCTGACTATCAACACGCATTTGGGATTGTTTCAGTTCAATACGCTTCCATTCGGCATATCATCAGCCCCAGGGATTTTTCAAGGGTTTATGTCACAAATTCTAGACGGAATTGAAGATGTGGTGCGTTACTTGGATGACATCCTCATCTCAGCCCCTGGCAGGCAGACACATGATGAAAGGTTGGAAGTGGTACTCAATGCCTTGAGACACACAGTGTAAGAGTGAAGGCACAAAAGTGTGAGTTCTTTTAGAACTCGGTAGAGTACTTGGGTCATAAGATGTACAAGGATAGTCTACACCCCACCAAGGGTAAAGTTGATGCAATCCAGAACACGCCCACTCCCAGAAACATATCTGAGATATGATCCTTTTTAGGATAAGTGCATTATTGTGGGAAGTTCGTGCCATGTCTGTCCACCTGTTTACATCCCTTGAGCGAGATCTTGAGAAAAGATGTACCATGGAAGTGGACACGTGAATGTGAACAAGCTTTCAAATCATGTAAAGCTCAGTTGGTAGAGAGTACAATACTTGTTTATTATGATGTCAATAATCCAATGAGGTTAGCATGTGATGCTTCACCATACGGTGTTGGTGCTGTCTCTCATGTGCTAGTAAATGGAGAGGAGAGGCCTATAGCCTTTGCTTCTAGTACACTCAGTTCCAAATAGAGCGAGAGGATCTTGCATTAATTTTTGGCATTAGGAAGGTTTCACAAATACTTGTATGGTAGAAGGTTTGTAATCGAGACACATCACTAGCTGTTGACAGTGATCCTAAATCCAAAAGCACACATACCAACTGTGGCAGCAGCCAGCATGCAAAGATGGGCATTGATATTGACTGCATACCAGTATCAGCAATGCTGATGCCATATCTAGATTACCTTTGGAATCGGAGTTTACCCCAAACAGAGAGAATGTGTTTTATTTCTCTCATGTAGGTGAGTTAACTATCACTTCAGGGGACATTGGGAAGGCTACTCACACTGACAGACTTTTGTCAAGAGTGCAGGAGTATGTTACAAATGGATGGCCAAACAAATTGCCGGATTCAGAGGCAGAACTGAACCCATTTTTTGTACGTAGGAATGAACTCTCAGTAGACCTCAGTAGACTCTCAGTGTGTCATGTGGGAGCGAGAGTTGTAATCCCTGAAAGATACGGAGTAAAATTGTTAGGAGATCCTCCTGATCAGCATTTGGGAATGTGTCTCAAAGAGTCTAGCTAGAAGCTATCTATGATGGCCTGGTGCAGAGTTAGATGGACAATAATTATTCATTGTGATTGATAGTCACTCCAAGTGGATAGAGGTGTTTCCAATGAACAAAACGACATCCAGCAAAACAATTTACATTTTGCGAGGATTGTTTGCATCCTATGGATTTCCAGAGGAATTGATGTCTGATAACGGACCTTAATTCTGTTCACAAGAGTTTGAGTAATTCAAGAAAGGGAATGGTGTAAAACACACTAGAGTCGCTCCATAACATTCCGCTTCAAATGGAGCAGCAGAACGCACAGTGCAAATTTTGAAGTGTACATTAGTCAAACAAGTGCTGGATCCAAATCCAAAGAAAAGCCATTTGTCTCTGTTTCACAAACTGGCTAACTTGAGATGATGAACTAAGGAGAGGTTCTGCAGAGGAAGCATTGCTTGTAGTTGAATTGTCACTGAGTTGAATGTAGGTTCTTGTTTGCTAACATGGTAATAAAATGGCACATCCATTTCACCCATCACTTATAGCAACCTTGGAAAAATAAGATGTCATTAGTCTTTGGATACACTAATGACATCTTATTCTTCCAAGGTTGTTAAAAGACACACGTTAGTTACTTTAGACTTTAGAGATACAGCATGGCAACAGGCCTTTCGTCCTACTGAGTCTGCGCCAACCAGCAATCATCCCGTACACTAGCGCAATCCTACACACGAGGGACAAATTACAATTTTAACCAATCCAAATAGCCTACAAACCCTCACATCTTTGGGATGTGGGAGGAAACTAGAATACCCGGAGGAAACCTACGCAGTAACAGGGAGAAGTTGTAAACTCCACACAAACAGCACCTACAGTCAGGATTGATCCTGGGTCTCTGGCGCTGTAAGGCAGCAATTCTGCCCCCACTGTTACTTGATAGAATCTGAAGAACCATGTGTACGCAATGTGCGTGGAATTACAGAATTCTGCTTGTAGGAGCACTGAATGATTTATCCATTTAATTCTCCCCTCTTTCCTCATTGAGATGCGCCCTTGAATTGTTTTATAAAAAATATATTATTATTGAGTATTTTTTTACCACTTTTTTAGGGAATATAACCTAGGTCAGTTTGCTGAGTGAAAAATAATTTCTCCTCCACTTCCCCTGGCATTTTTGCTAGTTTCTATACCTTTGCTTCCTCCAATTCAAGAAATGGTCTTTCCAGTTTGGCTCCGTCAAACCGCTTGTAGAGAAATCCACAGACTGTCGAAAGCAGCTGCTTCGAAGTCCTTGGAGAAGATTCCTTGAAAGCCCTGTGTTCTTCCCAGCCCTTGGTATCGATGACATTTCTTTGAGAAGGTGGGGTTACTGTGTTACTGTTTATACTGCTGTTTTCTTTCCAGACATGTCAGACCAGCGCCCAGGAAGCAAACAATTGACAATGAAACACACGAGGAATATGAGGAGGCTTTTGAAAATGACTCAATTGAAAAGGTGGTGGTGGCACGGAAGGTGTGTATTGCCAATCAATTCATCGTTTTCTAGTTGTAGTCTAATTTTCTGATGTTTTACACTGCATCGTGCCCCTAACACCCCACCCCAGTGAACAGGGCAACTCTGGAAAACCTGCTTCCATGTACATACTAACTAATAAATAGGATACATAGTACATCGGTTTGGAGTGGGTGATTCAGGCATCAACACAGAAAACCTGGCCTGGTTTCATTGTCCAGACTCGAGGTCTGCACGTGGTGCCCCTCCCATCACCCAGCAACAACTCCTCTCCTGCGAGACATGAGGTGTTTGAGTTACTCTCATGTCGCACTCACGCGAATGGGTTTTCAAATGCATATCTCTAATCTCACTGTTTCGGTATGAAACAGTGCAGTGAATACAGGCCAAGGTGTAAGCCAAATCTCGAAATGAATGCAATAAATTTAGTTATCTCATCTTAACCAAAAGAAATTCTTAAATGTAGAGACACCTTTCTAGGAATACAGAGAGCAGGAAACAGGAACAGCTGATGAAGGTTTATCTTTCCCCACCTTCAGCTTGCTGTATAGTGTAAGAATGGATACGTCACCCATCACCAAGAAATCCAAGACTAACCATGGAAGCACTGTCATTTTCTGATTGACTGTGACAGAGGATTGTTTAGAATCTAGACTTCCTGTTCAATAGTTCACCAAGGAATCCACATTGCTTGTTTGCTCATAGAATAGTGCATTCATTTGGTCCGTTGTATTGAAGCCGCTGCCACCCATTCGTACATTATAATGCGGATCTTTATAACATGATAAGTAAAAACAAATCTTCACATCTGTACCTTGGCATTTTACTAATTAGTTTAATTTTGAAAGGACTAATTAGTTGAGGTTCATAAGTGATGGGATAAGAATTAGGTCGTGTGGCCAATCAAGTCAACTCCTTGATTGAATCATGGCTGATCTATCTCTCCTTTGTAACCCCATTCTCCTACCTTCTCCGCATAAACTCTGACACCTGTATTAGGTTGATGTTAATTAGCTATTGACATCAGTTTCTGTTTTGCAGGCGAAGAGGCGAGTGAATTTTTTCAAACGTATATTCACCTCTCGAAAATGAAGACTTCACGATGCATGTTGGTGTTGAACCGGCCGACCCCTGTACGGAGCCAGTTCAGGGCGACCCACTCGTTCCAGGGCATGTCCGAGCCAGGTGTGGCTGTGGTGTTTGGTGCAACAGTGAATTGAGGAGGTCGGGAAGTCTGTTCCCAGCTGGTTCTCCAAGCTCCTAGTGTGTTGAAACCGGAGCCACAGAGGGTGGCTGCGTGACGGTAGAAGGGGCGATCAGATGACAGGCGTTGAGGTCCCAGTTGCTGTGAGTCCTGGGCGAGGTGGTGCAAAGGATGTTTGGTGTCCGAAGGGGCCTTGCACACCAGCCTGTGGGTGAAGTACTCTCTGCGAAGCTTGGCAGGTGCGATAGCTGCGAGCACCGGCAGAAGATCCGGAGTAGGACGTAGGCAGCCGGTGATGATCCGCATGGTGTCGTTGAGGATGGTGTCCAGCTTGCTAGTATGAGCGCTGCGGCATCATGCTGGGGCGGTGTACACAGCGGTGCTGTACACGAGTGCAAGAGACCGGTTCAGAGAATAGATATCCAGGCGCCCCATGATGATCCAGCCAAGCAATGCAGGAGGTACACAAAATGCTGGAGAAACTCAGTGGGTGCAGCAGCATCTATGGAGCGAAGGAAATAGGCAACGTTTCGAGCCGAAACCCTTCTTCAGACTGATAGCGGATGGGGGGGGGGGGGGGGGGAAGGAGAGAAGGAATGAAAAGGGGAGGAGGAGGAGCTCGAGGGCTGGGGGATGGGAGGAGATAGCTCGAGGGTTAAGGAAGGGGAGGAGACAGCAAGGGCTAGCAAAACTGGGAGAATTCAATGTTCATGCCCCCAGGGTGCAAGCTCCCCAGGCGGAATATGAGGTGCTGTTCCTCCAATTTCCGGTGTTGCTCACTCTGGCAATGGAGGAGACCCATGACAGAGAGGTCGGATTGAGAATGGGAGGGGGAGTTGAAGTGCTGAGCCACCAGGAGGTCACGTAGGTTATTGCGGACTGAGCGGAGGTGTTCGGCGAAACGATCGCCCAACCTCCGCTTGGTCTCACCGATGTAAATCAGCTGACATCTAGAGCAGAGGATGCAGTAGATGAGGTTGGAGGAGATACAGGTGAACCTCTGTCGCACCTGGAATGATTGCTTGGGACCTTGAATGGAGTCGAGTGGGGAGGTGAAGGGACAGGTGTTACATTTCTTGCGGTTGCAATGGAAAGTGCCCGGGGAGGGGGTGGTACGGGAGAGAAGGGAAGAATTGACAAGGGAGTTGTGGAGGGAGCGGTCTTTGCGGAAGGCAGACATTGGGGGAGATGGGAAGATGTGGCGAGTGGTGGGGACACGTTGGAGGTGGCGGAAGTGGCGGAGGATTATGTGTTGTATTTTCCGGCTGGTGGGGTGAAAGGTGAGGACTAGGGTGACTCTGCCCTTGTTGTGGGTGCGGCGATGGGGAGAGAGAACAGTGTTGTGGGGTATGGATGAGACCCTGGTGCGAGCCTCATCTATGGTGGCGGAGGGAAATCCCCGTTCCCTGAAGAACGAGGACATTTCCGATGCCCTGGTGTGGAACGTGGGAGAAGATGCGGCGTATGCGGAGGAATTGGGAGTAGGGGATGGAGTCTTTACAGGGGGCAGGGTGGGAAGAAGTGTAGTCCAGATAGCCATGCGAGTCAGTTGGTTTATAGTGTATGTCGGTCAGGAGTCTGTCCCCTGCGATGGAGATGGTGAGGTCAAGGAATGGTAGGGAAGTGTCGGAAATGGTCCAGGTGTATTGTAGTGCCGGATAGAAGTTGGTGGTGAAGTGGATGAAGTCAGTGAGTTGTGTGTGGGTGCAGGAGGTGGCCCCAAAGCAGTCGTCAATGTAACGGAGGTAGAGGTCGGGATGGGATCAAATACAACACATAATCCTCCGCCACTTCTGCCACCTGCAACGTGACCCCACCACTCGCCACATCTTCCCACCCCCCCCTTGTCTGCCTTCCACAAAGACCGCTCCCTCCACAACTACCTTGTCAATTCTTCCCTTCTCTCCCGTACCACCCCCTCCCCGGACACTTTCCGTTGCAACCGCAGGAAATGCAACACTTGTCCCTTCACTCGAGCTGTCTCCTCCCATCCCCCCGCCCTCAGGCTCCTCCTCCTCCTCCCCTTTTCCTTCCTTCTCTCTCTCCCCCCCCCCCCCCCCCACCAGTCTGAAAAAGGGTTTCGGCCCGAAACGTTGCCTATTTCCTTCGCTCCATAGATGCTGCTGCACCCGCTGAGTTTCTCCTGCATTGAGTGATGACAAGAGAGAATTCTGCAGAGGAAAAGGCTGCTGACAGGAGCCCATCAGCGCCTGGAGCTTTCCAAAGATTAGTGGTTTCCTGTTTGACAGAACGAGTTTGATTCTTGTCTGTCTCTTTGAAGTTGCCGTTGGCCAGGAGCTGGTTGGCGACAGAGTTGGCCGTGACAGGGCAATGCTTTGGGCGAGTACTTAGTCCTGTGAGGCAATTGAAGGTCTTCCAAGCCACCCTACTGGGGTGTGTGAAGTTTATTCCTTGGACTGTCTCTTCCCACCACTCTGCGCTTCTTGTCAAGGCGGATTGTTAGGTCCGTAGCCTTGGAGACAGCCTCTTCGCCTGGTTCAGCGTCCAGGAATGCGTCGTAGCATGCGTCACACTCTTCGTCCCATGTGGGGATGTACCGGCAATGATAGCTACGAGGAATGGAACTCTTTGCTGCCCTAATGTGTTTACAGAAGGCCAAGTAGGCTTTGTCCAGAGAGGTGGGGGTCGGAAAGCTGTCGATCCAGAAGTCCACCAGACTTGTGAACTGGTCCCACCTGGTCTTGCGGAATTTCCAACTCTTCGCAGGTTTGGTTGCGACCGGCTCGATGAGGTTGTCCGGAATAATCAGAGATGGGGATGTTGTGATTTCGGGAAGTGATCCAGGATGATATGGTGCGAGGATGGTCCATTCAGGTTTGCAAAAGGCAAGTCAATGTTGGTAGTGATGTTCCACCTGCCAGAGTGGAAGCTGTCTGGTTGTTTTGGGTCGTACAGGAGTTGAACGGCATTAGCTGAGCCCCAGTCTGCTAGTGCAGTGGCATCTGAGTTAGTTGAACGGTAGCCCCAGGTGGTGCTGTGGCAGTTAAAGTCTCTGGTGTAGATGCAAAGCGAACCAAAGGTGGAGATGGAGTCTTTGTGGAGCTTGGTATACATTGGTGGCTTGTATACATTGATGACCGTGACACCTTCGACTTGCGTTGTTGCCCATTCCACGTCAGAGTGAGGAGGGGAAACTGCAATCGCTGTCCCTTTTGCTGTAGTCCTTACAAAAGTGGCAATCCCGTGGGTGTCGCTCTTGGTGCAGGCGGCCAGGGTATAACCAGGGATCTTCAGATGGGAGCCATCACTTTTGTGAGTTTCTTGGAGCAGGATTGCAATGACTTTGTGGGTCTGTAGCAGATGTTCAATGATGGTGGTCTAGGCCTTGGTGAGGTTTTCTGCATTCAGCTGCAGCAGGGTGATGCCATCCGGTTCCACATCTGTAGATGCCCCGCCCTAAAAAGGGCGCACGCTCCTGGTTGGCGCCAAGCTGCGGCGACTGAGGTTGCATTAGAGCTGCAATCTGTTGTTCATTGTTATTTCTGCTGCTGTCTGTTTGTTGCCATTTACCTGACTGAGGTCAGTTGACAGGGCTCACCAAGGGGAGGTCGACAACATGAGCCCTATATGTTATACAAAACGGTTGTATACGTTTATGCAGGACGAAATCCGGCTTGTTCAGCGGGTAGTTGGGGGACGATTGGATCGAGCCGGGCCAGGAGAAGCCGCTCGAGAAGCTTGTACAGGACACAGATGAGTGAGATGGGCCGATGGTTCCTTGGGTCGTACACACGCTTGTTTGGTTTTGGTAGTGCAATGACGGTGGCTTTCTACCAGCTCTTCGGAATGGACTGACCAATAAGGCATGAGTAGTAGAACTCACGGAGCCAGACCTGGCATTTAGGACCGCAGTGTTTCAGGAATTCTGGGGGAATGTTATCTGGACCCTGGGCTTTTCCGCATTTCAATTGAGTGATGACAGGAGAGAGTTCTGCAGAGGAAAAGGCTGCTGACTGGAGCCCATCAGCGCCTGGAGCTTCCCAAAAATTAGTGGTTTCCTGTTTGACAGAACGAGTTTGATTCTTGTCCGCTTCTTTGAAGTTCTTCCAAGCCACCCTACTGGAGTGTGTGAAGTCGATTCCTTGGACTGTCTCTGCCCACTGCTCTCTGCGCTTCTTGTCGAGACACATTGTCAGATCCGTAGCCTTGGAGACAGCCTCTTCGCCAAGTTCCGCGTCCAGGAATGCGTCGTGGCATGCGTCACACTCTTCGTCCCATGTGGGGATGTACCGGCAATGATAGCTGCGAGGAATGGAACTCTTCGCTGCCCTGATGAGGAATTTGCAGAAGACTCAGTAGGTTTTGTCCAGATTGGTGGAGGTGGGGGTGGGGAGGCTGGCGATCCAGAAGTCCACCAGACGTGTGAACTGGTCTCACCTGGCCTTGCGGAAATGCCACCTCTTCACAGGTTTGGTTGGGACCGGCTCGATGAGGTTGTCCGGGATAATCAGAGATGGGGATATTGTGATTTCGGGAAGTGATCCAGGATGATAAGGTGTGAGGATGGTCCATTCAGGTTTGCAAAAGCCAAGTCAATGTTGGTAGTGATGTTCCACCTGCCAGAGTGGAAGCTGTCCAGTTGTTTTGGTCGTACAGGAGTTGAATAGCAGTAGCTGAGCCCCAGTCTGCTAGTGGAGCGGCATCTGAGTTAGTTGAACGGTAGCCCCAGGTGGTGCTGTGGCAGTTAAATTCTCGGGTGTAGATGCATGGTGAACCAAAGGTGGAGCTTGGTAGAATTTGGCTTGGAAACATTGAAGACCGTGACACCTTCGACTTGCCTTGTTGCCCATTCCATGTCGGAGTCAGGAGGAGACACTGCAATCTCTTTCCATTTTGCTGTGTTGCTTACGAAAGTGGAAATCCTGTGGGTGTCACTCTTGGTGTAGGCCGCTTGGTTATAAAGCTCTAAATGCAAAATTACAGATATTTTTGAGGTGTTAAGAAATGTTATTTTACTCTGCTCCTTGGGAGTTAGGATGTCAGAGAGAGATTATATTGAGAGATTATACTTCTGCTTCGAAATGCATTTGTACATTTAAAGTGGTGCTGCAGATTTGAGGAAAGCATTGAGTACATTATAAATATAATTTATCTATTACACTATTCTCATGTTTGTTATGTTGCCATTAGGGTACAATTTAGAAATGCACTTTTGTTAATTATTTTGTTTGACAAAGTTTTTATTAAAAGTTACAATTCGTTTTGACTGTTTTATCACCTGTATTTATATTTGAGTGAAAATCGCGACCAAAAGATGGCCTGAAATCGTGTTACATGTTTAATTGTGCCATTAATTGTTATATGGTTATATGGTTATAATGTCACTGCCATAATGTCTCTAGTATAGTGGCTACCAGGGGTATTTAGTTGCACCTTGACCCGCTACACTTCTATGGTAACACAAGTATGCTGGCCACCAGCATTAAGGATGTCACACCCCAACCACTCCGCCCCTCTCCCATCAGGCACGAGGTATTGAAGTTTGTAAACACACACCTCCAGATTGAGAGACTGTTATCCCACTGTTATCAGGCAACTGAACCATCTCACCAATAATTAGAGAGCAGTCCTGAGATACTGTCTACCTCATGGGAGACTCTGACTATCTTTAATCGGAGTTAATCTTGCACTAAAGATTATTCACATTATTCCCTTTAACATCTGTACACTGTGGGTGGTTCGATTGTAATCATTCTTTTGTCTTTCCGCTGATGAGTTTGCACCCAACAAAAGCTTTACACATGACAATAAACTAAACTAACTAACTGGTATTCAGTTGGAACTTGACTCTCCACAATGGATGTAATCTTGGTACAGATATGTTTCAAGCAAGTTGTGGGTGCTGCACTATGTCAGTCTTTTAATTATTGTCCCGCTGAGTTATTAAATATATGGTTTTGCTGGCAAGGCATTGATTACATAGAACAAAGAACACTACAGCACAGGACCTGGCTCTTCAACCCATCGTCTGTGCCGAACATGATGCCAAGACATCCTTATCTACCTGCATTAATTCATATCCCTCCAATCACTGTATAACCAAATGCTCATCTACAAGTCTCTTACTTGCACAATTGTTCCGGCCTGCATCCCCAGCAAGTTCCAGGTGCTTCCACAAATCCCCTTTAAACTTTACCCGTATCACCTTAAAGATGGGAGAGATAGATCAGCCATGATTGAATGGCGGAATAGACTTGATGGGCTGAATGGCCTAATTCTACTCTGATCGCTTATGACCTTAATGCTAAAAATGATCTTATTTTATATTTTCACCCAGCGAAGCAGGTTTGGACTGTCCACCTCATCTGTGTCTCTCACATAATTTTATTTACTTCTAACCAGTCACCCGCATCCTCCGACTTTCAAGAGAAAACAATCTAAGTGTCCAACCTTTCCCTGTAGCTAATACCCTCTAATCCAGGCATTATTCTGGTAAACCACCTCTCCACCCTTCCCAAAGCCACCAAATCCTTCATGGAATGGGACAACCAGAACTGCAGGCAACACTGTAAATGAGAAATGAGTCTGAAGAATGATCTCAACACAATATGTTGTGTATTGCTTTTCCCCAGAGATGCTGCCTGACCCGCTGAGTTACTCCAGCTTTTTGAGTTTGACTCCAAATGCAGCAAAACCAAAGTCCTATAAAGCTGCATCATGACTTCCGGACTCTTATACCCAATGCATGGGGTAGGAGATTGCAACCTCCATGAGGTCCACCCTGTTTCAATTAATACAATGCACCTGGCGTGCACAAGCAGAAGATCCAAGTTGTCTAACAACTTTGGGCTGTGCACGCCATACGAACGAGGAAGATACTCAATGCCCTGACCTATGAAAACAAGCATACCATATAACCATATAACAATTACAGCACGGAAACAGGCCATCTCGGCCCTACAAGTCCGTGCCGAACAATTTTTTTTCCCCTTAGTCCCACCTGCCTGCACTCATACCATAACCCTCCATTCCCTTCTCATCCATATGCCTATCCAATTTATTTTTAAATGATACCAATGAACCTGCCTCCACCACTTCCACTGGAAGCTCATTCCACACCGCTACCACTCTCTGAGTAAAGAAGTTCCCCCTCATATTACCCCTAAACTGCTGTCCCATAATTCTGAAGTCATGTCCTCTTGTTTGAATCTTCCCTATTCTCAAATGGAAAAGCTTGTCCACATCAACTCTGTCTATCCTTCTCATCATTTTAAAGACCTCTATCAGGTCCCCCCTTAACCTTCTGCGCTCCAGAGAATAAAGACCTAACTTAATCAACCTATCTCTGTAACTTAGTTGTTGAAACCCAGGCAACATTCTAGTAAATCTCCTCTGTACTATAATTGGGCGACCAAAATTGTACACCATACTCCAGATTTGGTCTCACCAATGCCTTGTACAATTTTAACATTACATCCCAGCTTCTATACTCCATGCTCTGATTTATAAAGGCTAGCATACCAAAAGCTTTCTTTACCACCCTATCTATATGAGATTCCACCTTCAAGGAACTATGCACGGTTATACCCAGATCCCTCTGTTCAACTGTATTCTTCAATTCCCTACCATTTACCATGTACGTCCTATTTTGATTTGTCCTGCCAAGGTGTAACACCTCACATTTATCAGCATTAAACTCCATCTGCCATCTTTCAGCCCATTTTTCCAAATGGTCTAAATCACTCTATATACCTTCATTTACTACACAAACCCCTTGTGATGCCACTTGCATGTTATAGACTTGGACCACAAGATCCCTCTGTACATCAATGCTATCAAGGCAGTCATGCCATTGGTTGTAGAAACAAAGAACTGTGGATACTGGTTAATACACAAAAGGACACATTTCTGGAGTAATGCCCCGGTCCCACTTTGGAAACCTGAAAGGAAACCTCTGGACCCCATCCAAGGTTTCCGTGCGGTTCCCGGAGGTTGCAGGTGGTTACAGGTAGTGGAAGCTGGTAGGGAGACTGACACAAACATCCGGGAACCGCACGGAAACCTTGGTGGGGCGCAAAGTCTCCAGAGGTTTCAGTTCAGGTTCCCTAAGTGGGACAGGGGCATTACTCAGCAGGCCAGGCAGCATCATTTTGGAACATGCACGGGTGACGTCTCACTTTGAAATCCCATTATTGGTGAACCAATCCTTGAGAATGTTTCCTGCTTGTGTATTCTATATTCACAGAAGGCACCAACATCCTTGGCATGCTGAAGAATCAAGAGGCCAGTGAAAATATGAAGTAAGAGGAGGGTGTTAATAATTAAAGATATTGTATAGGTTAATGAGTCTGAAACCTGATACATCTTAAACATCTGATGATCTGTATCCCAGTTTGAAAAATATGCAAGAGATTACTGCAGTGTGGTAGCTTTTTCCAGGTCTAAGTTTACAAAGAACCTTTACAATTGACCAAAGGCTGTGCTAGTACATTGAACACGATGGTAAATTTCATCAGAGATGTCTGATTTTCTGTGAGATCGCTCTTGAGTTACAAGAAGTGATCAACATTTTCCACAGTCTAACTGTGAAGCCTAGTTATCAATGAACATGCTCCTTGGTCCAACTCTGGCCAAGATTCCCATCCAAACTTGACCTATTTTGTCCATAGCCCTCCAAACCTTTCCTACATCCTCCAAACACAGAAGACTATTGGGCAGCTAAACTGCTTCACTGATTGATTCAGTGAATATTACCCTAGTTACTGAGTAGAATTACTGCTTTGTTTGATAAGGGGGCAAAACAAAATCTTTCACATCTCTCATTGTGATCACCATAATGCGGCACTCTCAGTACTACAGGACAATACTGGGAGCATCAAGCAACTCCTCCTAATCAAAGGCAAGAATACTGCAACTGAATCGAGTGGACACTTGATTGACACGTCTTTCAGTATGTTTGTACTGAAAACACAGAAAGGTTCGCCTGGACTATTGAAAGAACGGGGTAACACTTATAAATGTCAAGATTTTTTGGATTACGAAATAAAAGCTTCACGATTAAAGAAAAAAGTTGCATCATCAGATGGGTGCCGCCATTTTAACTTTTATTGGAAAATTTGAATAACTATTTAATTGGAATCAGGTTTCAAGGGTTTAATCAAAGGTTAATTAGTTTCATTAGCAGCTACCAGCAGAGTTGCGGCCGGTAAACTCATTGTTTCATTTTGCGAGAATGTTCAGCTTTCAATAGCTAATGAGAAGTTTACTTTTTTAGCATTTTTGTTGGAATTTAAAAATGAATATGATTGGGGACATTCTCCCTGATGTCCTGCCTAATTCTGGAAGACATTACCTGTTTTTTCTCTCATTGCCATTTTTGAACATTCCTACACAAAAAGTTAATATTTCAGAAGTATTTCATTAGCCATAACTATTTCTGTGAAAAGTAAAGTGCCTTATAACTAGAGCCATCGAGTCTTGCAGCGGAGAAACCTGCCCACACCGGCCAACATGCCGCATCTGCACTGGTCCCATCTGCCCTCTAAACTTGTCATATCCATGAACCTGTCTAAATGTTTCTTATTTGTTGTGATAGTACCTCCCTCAACTACCTCCTCCGGCAACTCGTTCTATTCACCCACCTCCCTTTGTGTGAAAAGGTTACATTACAAACTATAAATATTTCGTTTTATTTTAGAAACTTAAACATTATAATATTGTAAAATCATGATCAACACTGTAGTGCAGCTGGTAGAGAGCTGCTGTCTCACTGACCCAGCAAAGTGGCTTCAGTCCTGACCTCTGATACAGTCTCTCTGGAGTTTGTAACTTCATGGGTTTCCTCCCAGTGCTCCACCTTACCCCTGTCTGGTAAAGATGTGGAGCTTGATAGGTTAGTTGGTTCTGCAGGAGGAACTGTAGATGCTGGTTTAAGCCAAAGATAGACACAAATAGCTGGAGTAACTCAGTGGGTCAGACAGCATCTCTGGAGAGAAGGAATAGTGACGCTTCGGGTCTGTAGAAGGGGCTCCACTTGAATTTGTATTTGATTCCTTTATTTGAATTTGATTCCTTGTCATTCAGACCTTTCGGTCTGAACAAAATTACGTTGCCTGAGGTCATACACAGTAACAATAAATAACAAAACATACAATAAACACAAATTAACATCCACTACAGTGTGTTCACCAAGCACCTCCTCACTGTGATGGAGGCAAAAGTCTTAGTCTTTGTCTCTTCCCTCCTTGTTCTCCCTCTGTGCTGAGGCGTTCGATCCAGGCCGAAGATGCCGCTCTCCAGTCCAGCGGACCTCCGTGGTGATGTCACCGCTGCCGAAAGCCGGAACGCCGTCTCCGCTCCGAGTCGGCCCAACACAGCCTCAGCTCCGAGTCCCACTGCCCCAGCTCCGAGTCCCCCTGACCCAGCTCCGAGTCCCACTGCCCCAGCTCCGAGTCCCGCTGCCCCAGCTCCGAGTCCCACTGCCCCAGCTCCGAGTCCCCCTGACCCAGCTCCGAGTCCCACTGCCCCAGCTCCGAGTCCCGCTGCCCCAGCTCTGAGTCCCGCTGCCCCAGCTCCGAGTCCCACTGCCCCAGCTCCCACTGCCCCAGCTCTGAGTCCCACTGCCCCAGCTCCGAGTCCCACTGCCCCAGCTCTGAGTCTCGCTGCATCAGCTCCGAGTCCCACTGCCCCAGCTCCGAGTCCCGCTGCATCAGCTCCGAGTCCCACTGCCCCACTCCGAGTCCCGCTGCATCAGCTCCGAGTCCCACTGCCCCAGCTCTGAGTCCCACTGCCCCAACTCCGAGTCCCACTGCCCCAGCTCCGAGTCCCACTGCATCAGCTCTGAGTCCCACTGCCCCAGCTCTGAGTCCCGCTGCATCAGCTCCGAGTCCCACTGCCCCAGCTCCGAGTCCCACTGCCCCAGCTCCAAGTCCCACTGCCCCAGCTCCAAGTCCCACTGCCCCAGCTCTGAGTCCCGCTGCATCAGCTCCAAGTCCCGCTGCATCAGCTCCTTTGACTCGAGTAAAACTCCCGGAAGCGATGGCTTACCGGCCGAGTTGTATTGGGCTCTGTGGGACTGGGTGGGCCCGGACATGCTGGAAGTGTACAACGACATGCTTATAGCCGGCAGCATATAACCATATAACAATTACAGCACGGAAACAGGCCATCTCGACCCTTCTATTCCGTGCCGAACACATAATCTCCCCTAGTCCCATATACCTGCGCTCAGACCATAACCCTCCATTCCCTTCCCATCCTTATAACTATCCAATTTATATTTAAATGATAAAAACGAACCTGCCTCCACCACCTTCACTGGAAGCTCATTCCACACAGCTACCACTCTCTGAGTAAAGAAGTTCCCCCTCATGTTACCCCTAAACTTCAGTCCCTTAATTCTCATGTCATGTCCCCTTGTTTGAATCTTCCCTACTCTCAGTGGGAAAAGCTTTTCCACATCAACTCTGTCTATCCCTCTCATCATTTTGAAAACCTCTATCAAGTCCCCCCTTAACCTTCTGCGCTCCAAAGAATAAAGCCCTAACTTGTTCAACCTTTCTCTGTAACTTAGTTGCTGAAACCCAGGCAACATTCTAGTAAATCTGTCAGCATGTCAGACTCCATGAGGAAGGGCAGCATTACCCTAATCTACAAGCAGAAGGGGGAGATGAAGGATATAAAGAATTGGAGACCCATAACATTGTTGAATGTAGATTACAAGATCCTGTCTAAGGCCATTGCCAACCGGGTCAAGTCTGCTCTGGGACGGGTAATCCTCCCGGACCAAACCTGTGCTGTACCTGGCAGGAAAATCTCAGACAGCCTAGAGCTGCTGAGAGATACCATCGCCTACGTGCAGGACAGACGGGTGGATGCCTGCCTAGTCAGCTTGGACCAGGAGAAGGCCTTCGACAGGATATCGCACACGTACATGAGGGACGTGCTCTCCAAAATGGGTTTTGGGGAGGGAATCCGAAATTGGATCAAACTGCTCTACACCAATTTCAGTAGTGCAGTCCAAATCAATGGGTGGGAATCAGACAGTTTCACTGTAAGGTCTGGAGTCAGGCAGGGTTGCCCTCTCTCTCCTGTCTTGTTTGTCTGCTGTATTGAACCTTTTGCCGAGTCCATCAGGAAGGATGCGAGCATAAGAGGAGTGACATTGCCAGGCAGTGGGGGCATTCAAGTAAAGACCTCCCTGTACATGGACGATGTCGCCGTCTTCTGCTCGGATCCAAGGTCGGTCCGCAGATTGATCAGCATCTGCGACCAGTTTGAGTCGGCCACGGGAGCCAGGGTGAACCGCAGGAAGAGCGAGGCCATGCTCTTTGGCAACTGGCCCGACCGATCTTCCATCCCCTTCACCATCAAGCCTGACTTCTTGAAGGTGCTGGGGATCTGGTTCGGGGGGGCTGAGGCGAGTAACAAGAATTGGCTGGAGCGGATAGCCAAGGTGGGGAGGAAGCTGGAGCTGTGGAGGCAACGCTCCCTCTCCATAACCGGGAAAAATCTGGTCATCAGGTGTGAGGTGCTCTCGGGGCTGCTGTACTTGGCACAAGTGTGGCCTGTCCCTCCCTCCTACGCCACAGGGATCACCCGGGCCGTCTTCCAGTTCATCTGGGGGTCGAGGATTGACCGGGTGCGACGGGTCACAATGTACAAGTCGGCAGACAACGGGGGTGAAAGCGTGCCTAACGTCGCCCTCATCCGGATGGCCACCTTTGTGTGTGGCTGCATCAGGCAGAGTGTAGAGCCAAGGCACGTGGGCACCAAGTGTCACTATCTGCTGAGGTTCTACCTGTCCCTGGTGTTGTGAAGGATGGGCCTGGTGCAGATGCCACACAATGTGCCAGTCAGCTGGACATTGCCACCCCATCTGTCGTCTGTGGAAAGCTTCTTCCGGACCAACACCTTTGACCACAAGTCCATTGGGCAGTGGTCAGCACGGAATGTCCTGCAGTCCTCCCAGAGCAGACTGCACAGCTTGTCTGGCAAAATGCCTCATCGCCAGAACTCACCAACAAGCACCAAGACCTGTGGCACACTGGTGCTGGATGTACTCTCCAAACACAAAGGCCTTGAACAGGCGCTGCCTCCTCACTACAAGCTGTGAGAGCTGCCCCAGCTCCGAGTCCCACTGCCCCACTCCCACTGCCCCACTCCGAGTCCCACTGCCCCTCTCTGAGTCCCACTGCCCCAGATCCGAGTCCCGCGGCCCCAGCTCCGAGTCCCACTGCCCCAGCTCTGAGTCCCACTGCCCCAGATCCGAGTCCCGCGGCCCCAGCTCCGAGTCCCACTGCCCCAGCTCCGAGTCCCGCTGCATCAGCTCCGAGTCCCGCAGCCCCAGCTCCGAGTCCCACTGCCCCAGCACCGAGTCCCGCTGCATCAGCTCCTTTGACTCGAGTAAAACTCCCGGAAGCGATGGCTTACCGGCCGAGTTGTATTGGGCTCTGTGGGACTGTGTGGGCCCGGACCTGCTGGAAGTGTACAACGACATGCTTCTAGCAGGCAGCATGTCAGACTCCATGAGGAAGGGCAGCATTACCCTAATCTACAAGCAGAAGGGGGAGATGAAGGATATAAAGAATTGGAGACCCATAACATTGATGAATGTAGATTACAAGATCCTGTCTAAGGCCATCGCCAAGCGGGTCAAGTCTGCTCTGGGAGGAGTAATCCACCAGGACCAAACCTGTGCTGTACCTGGCAGGAAAATCTCAGACAGCCTAGCGCTGCTGATAGATACCATCGCCTACGTGCAGGACAGACGGGTGGATGCCTGCCTAGTCAGCTTGGACCAGGAGAAGGCCTTCGACAGGATATCGCACACGTACATGAGGGACGTGCTCTCCAAAATGGGTTTTGGGGAGGGAATCCGAAATTGGATCAAACTGCTCTACACCAATATCAGTAGTGCAGTCCAAATCAATGGGTGGGAATCAGACAGTTTCACTGTAAGGTCTGGAGTCAGGCAGGGTTGCCCTCTCTCTCCTGTCTTGTTTGTCTGCTGTATTGAACCTTTTGCCGAGTCCATCAGGAAGGATGCGAGCATAAGAGGAGTGACATTGCCAGGCAGTGGGGGCATTCAAGTAAAGACCTCCCTGTACATGGACGATGTCGCCGTCTTCTGCTCGGATCCAAGGTCGGTCCGCAGATTGATCAGCATCTGCGACCAGTTTGAGTCGGCCACGGGAGCCAGGGTGAACCGCAGGAAGAGCGAGGCCATGCTCTTTGGCAACTGGCCCGACCGATCTTCCATCCCCTTCACCATCAAGCCTGACTTCTTGAAGGTGCTGGGGATCTGGTTCGGGGGGGCTGAGGCGAGTAACAAGAATTGGCTGGAGCGGATAGCCAAGGTGGGGAGGAAGCTGGAGCTGTGGAGGCAACGCTCCCTCTCCATAACCGGGAAAAATCTGGTCATCAGGTGTGAGGTGCTCTCGGGGCTGCTGTACTTGGCACAAGTGTGGCCTGTCCCTCCCTCCTACGCCACAGGGATCACCCGGGCCGTCTTCCAGTTCATCTGGGGGTCGAGGATTGACCGGGTGCGACGGGTCACAATGTACAAGTCGGCAGACAACGGGGGTGAAAGCGTGCCTAACGTCGCCCTCATCCGGATGGCCACCTTTGTGTGTGGCTGCATCAGGCAGAGTGTAGAGCCAAGGCACGTGGGCACCAAGTGTCACTATCTGCTGAGGTTCTACCTGTCCCTGGTGTTGTGAAGGATGGGCCTGGTGCAGATGCCACACAATGTGCCAGTCAGCTGGACATTGCCACCCCATCTGTCGTCTGTGGAAAGCTTCTTCCGGACCAACACCTTTGACCACAAGTCCATTGGGCAGTGGTCAGCACGGAATGTCCTGCAGTCCTCCCAGAGCAGACTGCACAGCTTGTCTGGCAAAATGCCTCATCGCCAGAACTCACCAACAAGCACCAAGACCTGTGGCACACTGGTGCTGGATGTACTCTCCAAACACAAAGGCCTTGAACAGGCGCTGCCTCCTCACTACAAGCTGTGAGAGCTGCCCCAGCTCCGAGTCCCACTGCCCCACTCCCACTGCCCCACTCCGAGTCCCACTGCCCCTCTCTGAGTCCCACTGCCCCAGATCCGAGTCCCGCGGCCCCAGCTCCGAGTCCCACTGCCCCAGCTCTGAGTCCCACTGCCCCAGATCCGAGTCCCGCGGCCCCAGCTCCGAGTCCCACTGCCCCAGCTCCGAGTCCCGCTGCATCAGCTCCGAGTCCCGCAGCCCCAGCTCCGAGTCCCACTGCCCCAGCACCGAGTCCCGCTGCATCAGCTCCTTTGACTCGAGTAAAACTCCCGGAAGCGATGGCTTACCGGCCGAGTTGTATTGGGCTCTGTGGGACTGTGTGGGCCCGGACCTGCTGGAAGTGTACAACGACATGCTTCTAGCAGGCAGCATGTCAGACTCCATGAGGAAGGGCAGCATTACCCTAATCTACAAGCAGAAGGGGGAGACGAAGGATATAAAGAATTGGAGACCCATAACATTGATGAATGTAGATTACAAGATCCTGTCTAAGGCCATCGCCAAGCGGGTCAAGTCTGCTCTGGGAGGAGTAATCCACCAGGACCAAACCTGTGCTGTACCTGGCAGGAAAATCTCAGACAGCCTAGCGCTGCTGATAGATACCATCGCCTACGTGCAGGACAGACGGGTGGATGCCTGCCTAGTCAGCTTGGACCAGGAGAAGGCCTTCGACAGGATATCGCACACGTACATGAGGGACGTGCTCTCCAAAATGGGTTTTGGGGAGGGAATCCGAAATTGGATCAAACTGCTCTACACCAATATCAGTAGTGCAGTCCAAATCAATGGGTGGGAATCAGACAGTTTCCCTGTAAGGTCTGGAGTCAGGCAGGGTTGCCCTCTCTCTCCTGTCTTGTTTGTCTGCTGTATTGAACCTTTTGCCGAGTCCATCAGGAAGGATGTGAGCATAAGAGGAGTGACATTGCCAGGCAGTGGAGGCATTCAAGTAAAGACCTCCCTGTACATGGACGATGTCGCCGTCTTCTGCTCGGATCCAAGGTCGGTCCGCAGATTGATCCACATCTGCGACCAGTTTGAGTCGGCCACGGGAGCCAGGGTGAACCGCAGGAAGAGCGAGGCCATGCTCTTTGGCAACTGGCCCGACCGATCTTCCATCCCCTTCACCATCAAGCCTGACTTCTTGAAGGTGCTGGGGATCTGGTTCGGGGGGGCTGAGGCGAGTAACAAGAATTGGCTGGAGCGGATAGCCAAGGTGGGGAGGAAGCTGGAGCTGTGGAAGCAACGCTCCCTCTCCATAACCAGGAAAAATGTGGTCATCAGGTGTGAGGTGCTCTCGGGGTTGCTGTACTTGGCACAAGTGTGGCCTGTCCCTCCCTCCTACGGCACGGGGATCACCCGGGCCGTCTTCCAGTTCATCTGGGGGTCGAGGATTGACCGGGTGCGACGGGCCACAATGTACAAGTCGGCAGACAACGGGGGTAAAAGCGTGCCCAACGTCGCCCTCATCCTGATGGCCACCTTTGTGTGTGGCTGCATCAGGCGGAGTGTAGAGCCAAGGCACGTGGGCACTAAGTGTCACTACCTGCTGAGGTTCTACCTGTCCCTGGTGTTGCGAAGGATGGGCCTGGTGCAGGTGCCACACAATGTGCCAGTCAGCTGGACATTGCCACCCCATCTGTCGTCTGTGGAAAGCTTCTTCCGGACCAACACCTTTGACCACAAGTCCATTGGGCAGTGGTCAGCACGGAATGTCCTGCAGTCCTCCCAGAGCAGACTGCACAGCTTGTCTGGCAAAATGCCTCATCGCCAGAACTCACCAACAAGCACCAAGACCTGTGGCACACCGGTGCTGGATGTACTCTCCAAACACAAAGGCCTTGAACAGGCGCTGCCTCCTCACTACAAGCTGTGAGACACAGCAGCACTGCTCCCTTCCTGCATCCTCAGCCAAGACTACGTGTCTCCCAAGGCAAGGCTCTGCACTGCATGACTCAGTCTATGTCTAGACATAGTGATGACAATGGGTGCAGTGAGTGTGCCATGGTCAGTCTGTGCCGAAATGCTGCTGTGTATCCTCGCTCCGGGGGCATCATTTTATTGCTGCACATTAATTCTGAACTATGTGCACGACTGATTTACAGTTAAATAGCATCCATCTTCCAGTACGGGACAATTCATTACTTTAGTACGGGGACTATTTGTTGAAAACATGTACTCCCAAGGTCTCAAACAGGAATAAGGTGAATGAATAATCTGTTTCAGGTGCTGGAGATCAAGGAAAATCTTGATCCAGGAGGATATTGCCAAGGAACCGCAAGGAACGAGAATGATCCCAGGAATTATGATACGTCGAGTGTTTGATCATAACATATGATGAGAGTTTGACAGCGCTGGGCCTGTACTCACTGGAGTTTAGAAAGATGAAGGGGCACCTCATTGAAACTTACCGAACAATGAAAGGCTTGGATAGTGGATGTGGAGAGGATGTTTCCACTGGTGGGAGAGTCTAGGACCAGAGCTCATAGCCTCAGTATTAAAAGACGTTCCTCTAACAAGGAGATGAGGAGGAATTTCCTGAGTCAGAGGTGACAAATCTGTGGGATACATTGCCACAGAAAGCTGTGGAGGACAAGTCAGTGGATATTTTTAAGGCAGAGGTAGATAGATTCTTGATTCACAAGGTTATTCCCTATGTTGAAAGAATAGAGAGACTGGGCTTGTATACACAGGAATTTAGAAGGATGAGAGGGCATCTTATTGAAACATAAGATTATTAAGGGATTGGACACGCTAAAGGCAGGAATCATGTTCCCGACGTTGGGGGAGTCCAGAACCAGGAGCCACAGTTTGAGAATAAGGGGTAGGCTATTTAGAACGGAGATGAAGAAAACCTTTTTCACCCAGAGAGTTGTGAATCTGTGGAATTCTCTGCCTCAGAAGGCAGTGGATGCCAATTCTCTAGATGTTTTCAAGAGAGTTATTTAAAGCTCATAGCGGAATCAAGGGATATGGGGAGAAGGCTGGAGCGGGGTACTGATTGTGGATGATCAGCCATGATCACAATGAATGGTGGTGCTGGCTCGAAGGGCCGAATGGCCTACTCCAGCACCTATTGTGTATTGATTAGTACAGGTGTCAGGAGTTATGCGGAGAAGGCAGGAGAATGGTGACAGGAGGAAGGGATAGATCAGTCATGATTGAATGACTGTGGGTTTGATGGGCTGAATGGCCTAATTCTGCTCCTCACAGTTATGACCTCATGAAGCATCGATATACACATCAACAGCCAGACTGACCTCAAGGAGTGGCAGAGTTGAACAGCATGGATACAAGCCCCACCCTGCCCATGCCCCTGTCGTGCTAATCTACACTCATCCCCATTGGCCGTCCAATACCCCAGCACAACAGATGCAGTTATGCAAACATCATGAGTTCAAGTCCAGAGATGATCATTGAGGCCGGGTCACCGGCTGCCACCCAGCTTGGCCTAACCTCCCGGCATCACTCAGATGGACATTGAAGAACAGTTGGCATTCATCTTCCTGCAGATTCCAGCAAGTGGGAGACGAGGAGAAACTGGGAACTTTGTTTTGGTTTTATGGATGATGTTTCAGCCCGTTAGTCACTGGTGTACAATTGCAAGAATGCTGGGTATTTTGGGATCAGATGCCAGCGGTGAATCCATCAGAAGGGGTGGGATGGTTTTGTTGAAATGCTGTGGCCTCCGTAGCTCACTGTACTGGGCTCATTTCCTGCAAGCATCAAATGGCTACCAGGAACTTTGGTTTCTTGAATATTTTCTTCTTTGCATTCTTCAGCCGGTAAACCACATTGGCAACATCATCTGAGAAATTCTGAGGACAGAGAACAATGTGCATGTTGTCAGTGCATAGAGGCATGCAGTATCGGAACAGGCCCTTCAGCCCAACTCCTACATACTGACCAAGATGTCTCATCTCAGCTAGTCCCATCTGCCCATGTTTGGCCCATATCCCTCTAAACTATCCATGTAACTATCCAAATATCTTTTAATTGCCGTCATAGTACCAGCCTCAACTATCTCCTCTGGCAGCTCGTTCCATACGCCCTGTGTGGAAAAAGTGACCCCTCAGATTACTGTTCAATATTTTTCCCTCTCACCTTAAACTTATATCCTCTGGTTTTTGATTCCCTTACCCTGGGAAAAAGACTCTGCTTTCTCCCTATCTACTTCCCAATGAAACTGTTCATGGGGAACAAGGACATGGCGGACCAATTGAATAACTACTTTGGTTCCGGTCTTCACTAAGGAAGACATAAATAATCTGTCGGAAATAGCAGGGGACCGCGGGTCAAAGGAGAACTAAGTGAAGTCCAGGTTAGCCGGGAAGTGGTGTTAGGTAAATTGAAGGCTGATAAATCCCCAGACCCAGATAGGCTGCATCCCAGAGTACTTAAGGAAGTAGCTCCAGAAATAGTGGATTCATTTGTGATAATTTTTCAAAACTCTTTAGATTCTGGAGTAGTTCCTGAGGATTGGCGGGTAGCAAATGTAACCTCACTTTTTAAAAAGGGAGGGAGAGAGAAAATGGGGAATTACAGACCAGTTAGTCTAACATCGGTAGTGGGGAAACTGCTAGAGTCAGTTATTAAAGATGGGATAGCAGCACATTTGGAAAGTGGTGAAATCATTGGACAAAGTCAGCATGGATTTACGAAAGGTAAATCATGTCTGACGAATCTTATAGAATTTTTCGAGGATGTAACTAGTAGAGTGGATATGGGAGAACCAGTGGATGTGGTGTATCTGGACTTCCAGAAGGCTTTCGACAAGGTCCCACATAAGAGATTAGTATACAAACTTAAAGCACATGGCATTGGGGGTTCAGTATTGATGTGGATAGAGAACTGGCTGGCAGACAGGAAGCAAAAAGTAGGAGTAAACGGGTCCTTTTCACAATGGCAGGCAGTGACTAATGGGGTACCGCAAGGCTCAGTGCTGGGACCCCAGCTATTTACAATATATATTAATGATCTGGACGAGGGAACTGAATGCAACATCTCCAAGTTGCGGATGACACAAAGCTGGGGGGGCAGTGTTAACTAGATGGAGGATGCTAGGAGGCTGCAAGGTGACTTGCATAGGCTGGGTGAGTGGGCAAATGCATGGCAGATGCAGTATAATGTGGATAAATGTGAGGTTATCCACTTTGGTGGCAAAAACAGGAAAGCAGATTATTATCTGAATGGTGGCCGATTAGGAAAGGGGGAGATGCAACGAGACCTGGGTGTCATGGTACACCAGTCATTGAAAGTAGGCATGCAGGTGCAGCAGGCAGTGAAGAAAGCGAATGCTATGTTAGCATTCATAGCAAAATGAATTCCGTATAGGAGCAGGTGTGTTCTCACCAAGGCCCTGTTCTACTGCAGTTGTACAGGGCCTTGGTGAGACCACACCTGCAGTATTGTGTACAGTTTTGGTCTCCAAATCTGAGGAAAAACATTCTCGCCATAGAGGGAGTACAGAGAAGGTTCACCAGACTGATTCCTGGGATGTCAGGACTTTCATATGAAGAAAGACTGGATAGACTCGGCTTGTACTCACTAGAATTTAGAAGATTAAGGGGGGATCTTATAGAAACTTACAAAATTCTTAAGGGGTTGGACAGGCTGGATGCAGGAAGATTGTTCCCAATGTTGGGGAAGTCCAGAACAAAGGGTCGCAGTTTAAGGATAAGGGTAAATCTTTTAGGACTGATATGAGAAAAAAAAATTTTACATCGTGAATCTGTGGAATTCTCTGCCACAGAAGGTAGTTGAGGCCAATTCATTGACTGTATTTAAAAGAGTTAGATGTGGCCCTTGTGGCTAAAGGGATCAGGGGGTATGGAGAGAAGGCAAGTACAGGATACTGAGTTGGATGATCAGCCATGATCATATTGAATGGCGGTGCAGGCTCGAAGGGCCGAATGGCCTTCTCCTGCACCTATTTTCTATGTTTCTATATGTCCCTGTATATAAACTAGCAATAGACCTATAGACCTTTATTGATTGCTACACGTTCTTGCAGCTGTAAGCAGTACAACAGAATAGCAAGTTTAGCAATTCAATATTAATTTCTGAGTGTAAGTTAATGTCAATTATGTGCATGTTGGACATTCACCGTCTCTCAGGTTATGGCATGCCGTTACGTATTGTGCACCAAGATGTGTCGTTTTCCTTCACCAAGGATTATTCTTAGTTTTGATGTATCATCTAGTTCTTTAAAATCAGGGGTTGCCACACTGAGTTTGTCAAAGTATGTTTTCCTTGTTTTGTAAAATTCTTTGCATTTTAGGAGGAAGTGCACCTCTGTTTCAACCTCATCTGTTAAACAGTGGCCACATATTCTGTTTTCTCTTGGTTGCCAGAATCTCTTCTGTATTCCTTTTTCAACTGCCAAATAGTGGTCACTTAACCTGTATTTGTTGAGGGTCTGTCTCTGCTTTATGTATCTAACAGTTGAGAGATAGTCTGCCAATTTATAATCTCTTTTTAGGGCACGGTAACATTCTAATCTGCTTTGGCTTTTGGTTTCTTTATCCCAACGTTCCAAGTACGTTTCTTTACATTGTTTGATAATTTGGTTCACTCTAACTAGTGATTGGGGGTCAGTATTGATCTGAGGCTGGTCAGGGTTTAACTGGATAGGGTTTAACTGAATAGGGTTAGTTAGTCAGTTACTCTCTCTCTCTCTCTCTCTCTCTCTCTCTCTCTCTCTCTCTCTCTCTCCCTCTCCCTCTGTCTCTCTTTCTCCCTGTCTCTCTCTGTCTGTCTCTGTCTCTCTATCTCTGTCTGCCTTTCTCTCTCTCACTCTCTCTCTCTGCCTCTCTCCCTCTCTGTCTCTCTCTCTCTTTATCTCTCTCTATCTCTGTCTGTCTGTCTGTCTGTCTGTCTGTCTGTCTGTCTGTCTGTCTGTCTGTCTGTCTGTCTGTCTGTCTGTCTGTCTGTCTGTCTCTCTCTCTCTCTCTCTCTCCCTCTCTCTCTCTCCCCCTCTGTCTTTTTCTCCCTCTGTCTCTCTCTCTGTCTCTCTATCTCTCTCTGTCTCTCCCTCTGTCTCTCTCTCTGTCTCTCTCTCTGTCTCTCTATCTCTCTCTGTCTCTCTATCTCTCTCTGTCTCTCTCTCTGTCTCGCTCTCTGTCTCACTCTCTGTCTCTCTGTCTCTCTATCTCTCTCTGTCTCTCTCTCTGTCTCGCCCTCTGTCTCACTCTCTGTCTCTCTGTCTCTCTATCTCTCTCTGTCTCTCTCTCTGTGTCTCCCCCTCTCTCTCTGTATTGAGTCTAGAAGTTGGGAGGTGTACAAGACGTTGGTGAGGCTACATTTAGAGTATTGCGTTCAGTTCTGGGCACCGTGTTACAGGTCGTTGAGCTTGGAAAGGGTGCGGAGAAGATTTATGAGGATGTTGCTGGGACTCTAGGGGCCTGAGCTACAGGGAGAGGTTGGGGCAGGCTGGGACAATATTCCTTGGAGCGCAGGAGGATGAGGGGTGATCTTATAGAGGTGTACAAAATCACCAGAGGAATAGATTTGGTAGACGCACAGAGTCTCTTGCCCAGAGTAGGGGAATCGAGGACCAGAGTATATGGGTTCAAGGTGAGAGACACGGGGGCGGGAAAAATTGAATAGGAATCTGAGGGGCAACTTTTCCACACAGGGTGGTGGGTGTATGGAACGAGCTGCCGGAGGAGCTAGTTGAGGATGCGAGTATCGCAACACTGGGACAGGTACATGGATAGGACAGGTTTAGAAGGATATGGGCCAAACAGGTGGTTCATGTGTCAATGGGGCACATTGGTCGGGGTGGGACTAGTGTAGATGGGGCATGTTGGTCAGGGTGGGACTAGTGTAGATGGGGCATGTTGGTCGGGGTGGGACTAGTGTTGATGGGGCATGTTGGTCGGGGTGTGACTAGTGTAGACGGGGCATGTTGGTCGGGGTGGGACTAGTGGAGATGGGGCATGTTGGTCAGGGTGGGACTAGTGTAGATGGGGCATGTTGGTCGGGGTGGGACTAGTGTAGATGGGGCATGTTGGTCACGGTGGGACTAGTGTAGATGGGGCATGTTGGTCAGGGTGGGACTAGTGTAGATGGGGCATGTTGGTCGGGGTGGGCAAGTTGGGCTGAAGTTACTCCAGCACTTTGTGTCTATTCTCGCTGTAAACCAGCATCTGCAGTTCCTCCCCTCTCTCTCTGTCACTCTGTGTTTCTCTCTCTCCCTCGTTCTCTCTCCCTTTCCCTCTCTCCCTATATATATACTCCCTCTCTCCCCCTCTCTCCCCCTCTGTCTCCCTCTGTCTCTCTGTCTCTCTCTGTCTCTCTCTCTCTGTCTCGTTCTCTCTCTCTGTCTCTCCCTCACTCTCTCTCCCATTCACTCTCTCTCTCTCTCTCTCTCTCTGTATTGAGTCTAGAAGTTGGGAGGTCACATTACAGGTGTACAAGACGTTGGTGAGGCTGCATTTAGAGTATTGCGTTCAGTTCTGGGCACAGGAAAGATGTCGCCGAGCTGGAAAGGGCACAGAGAAGATTTACAAGGATGTTGCCAGGACTTGAGGGGCCTGAACTGCAGGGAGAGGTTGGGGCAGGGCTCGGAGCGCAAGAGGATGAGAGATCTTATAGAGGTGTACAAAATCAACAGAGGGTAGTCGCATAGAGTCTCTTGCCCAGAGTAGGGGAATCGAGGACCAGAGGACCTCTCCGGGCTCCCACATCCACACTGCAAGGTCGGCTTTGTGAGTTTGGGGGGGGTGTTTGGGCAAATGGTTAGAAATGAGACAGAAATCGGCCTAAAGGGCTATATTATGTTTGAATATCGGGTGAATTATAAAATGCGGGGATCGACCTGCAAGCGCCTGTGCATGCTCCCCCTGCTGCATTAAAGGGAATGCATGCATCACTGGCTGCATTGCTGCTTCTCCCGCTGCATGGCAACGCTTTTATCCTCACCTGCTTATTTTCGCAGCTGGATTCCCGCACCACTTCCGGTTGGGTGGCGAACCTCTCATCCACAAAGGCGCTTCCGGAGGGAGGGGGGTGGCGCTTTAGGGCGGCGCACCGGCGCTGGCAAAGCGGGACGGCGGGTCTCAGGTGTCCGGGTGGAGGGCGAAAGGCCGCGGTTTTGGTTCCGGTTCCGGGGCGTTTTTCCTTGTTTTTTGGTGAATTGAGGGTGGGATGGAGAGAACGAGGGGGGGGGGGGGGGGGGTTAGAATAGAATAGAATAGTTTCTTATTGTCATTGTAACATGTAACATCAACCATGTACAACGACATTTAAAAATGTCAGCCAGTCAGTGCACCATTCAACATTTCTAAAAGCTAATGATACATACAAGGTAAAATATTAAAAAAAGATAAACAACTAAAATAAATATGATGAAAATAGCACCAGGCATAAAGACCCAACCCTCCATCCTTCTGTCGATTTCACAGTGTACCACAGTCCCTTAGTCTGTATCGCCCCTGCGTTCCTTGGCGGCTACATTTAGTGCTTTTATAGCAGTGGGGTAAAAACTGTTTTTTAGTCTGTTCGTCCTTGTCCTTGTAGATCTGTACCGTCTGCCTGACGGCAACAGTTCAAACAGGGAGTGTCCGGGGTGGGAAATGTCCTTTATGATACTCTGGGATTTTTTGATGCAGCGGGAACTGTGTAAGTCCTCCAAGGTAAGGAGAGGGCAGCCGACAATCCTCTGGGCATTGTCAATGGCTCTCTGGAGCGCTTTCCTCTGAGCCGCTGTGCAGCTGGTGTACCACACGCATACACAGTATGTTAGGATGCTCTCAATGGAGCACCGATAAAAGGATAGCAGCAGTCTCTGAGTGATGTTATTCTTCCTGAGCACCCTCAGGAAGTGCAGTCTCTGCTGGACCTTTTTCAGCAGTGCAGAGGTGTTCACGCTCCACGTCAGGTCCTCCTCAATATGGATTCCCAGGAAGCGGAAATCCGCCACCCTCTCCACACAGTCCCCTCTGATAATCAATGGTACCATGTCCGTTTTATTCTTCCTAAAGTCTATTATTAATTCCTTTGTCTTTGAGGTGTTGAGGAGCAGGTTATTCTCTCCACATCACACTGTCAGCTGCTCGACCTCATCCCTGTAGGCGTACTCGTCCCCTCCGGAGATGAGTCCCACCACCGTAGTGTCATCCGCAAATTTGACAATGGTGTTGCTGTGGTGGGCGGGGGTGCAGTCTTGTGTGTAGATGTGTAGAGCAGGGGGCTCAGTACGCAGCCCTGTGGAGAGCCGGTACTGAGGCTGAGGGCCGTGGATGTATGATGGCCCACTCTGACTCTCTGGCTGCGACCCGACAGGAAGCTATTTATCCACGTACAGGTGGAGTGTGGAAGTCCAAGTCCCCCAGTTTGTCCACCAGTTTGTGGGGAAGGATGGTATTTAAAAGCAGAGCTGTAGTCCACAAAGAGCATCTGCACGTAGCTCCCCCGCTGCTCCAGGTGAGACAGTGCAGCATGGAGAGCTGTGGCTACAGCGTCCTCTGTAGATCTATTTGCTCTGTACGCAAACTGGTGGGGGTCAAAGCTTCGGGGCAGGAGTGATGTGATATGACCCCGGACCAGTTTTTCAAAACACTTCATCACCACTGGTGTGAGTGCGACTGGCCGGTAGTCGTTGAGGCTGGAAATGTGGGGTTTTTTGGGCAAGGGACTATGGTTGCGGACTTCAGACAGGGTGGAACAGTGGACTGGGCCAGAGACTGGTTGAAAATCCTCGTACAGACTCCAGCCAGCTGGTCTGCGCAGTCCTTCAACACGCGTCCAGAGACGCCGTCAGGTCCAGTAGCCTTCCTTGGATTGATGGCCCGCAGCGTGCGCCTCACCTCATGCTCCTCTATCTTGAGGGTTAGGCTGCTGTGGACCATGTGCTGTGATGTGGCTGTCTCGGGTGGCTCCACTTCAAAGCGAGCAAAGAAGTGGTTCAGCTCCTCTGCCAACGAGGCGTCACCTTCAACAGCTCCAAGGTTGGTCTTATAGTTGGTGAGATACTGGATTCCCTGCCACACCTGCCTGCTGTTATTACTGTCCAGGTGGTCCTCTATCTTCCTCCTGTAGTTTGATTTGGCCTCTCTGATGCCTCTCTTCAGGTTAGCTCGGGCCGTGCTGTATAAAGCCCTATCGCCAGACCTAAAAGCGGTGTTCCTCTCTTTTAACAGCTGCTGGACATCCCGGGTCATCCAGGGCTTCTGGTTGGGGTAGACCTGGATGCGTTTGTCCACTGTGACCGTGTCCATGCAGTTTTTAATGTAACACAGTACACTGTCTGTGAACACCTCCAGGTCCCAGTGTTCAAACACATCCCAGTTGGTCCTGTCGAAACAGTCCTGCAGCTGCTGAGATGCACCATCAGGCCAGGTTGTGATGGTCTTTGTGATGGTAGGAGCGGTTTTCCTGAGGGGGGCATATGCAGGAATTAAAAGCAGGGACATATGGTCCGACTGACCCAGGTGTGGTAGTGGTCTAGCCCTGTAGCCCAGCTTGATGTTGGAGTAGACCTTGTCCAGTGTGTTAGCTCCTCTTGTAGCACATTTAACATGCTGGTAGAATTTGGGCAGCATTTTCTTCAAGTCCGCGTGATTAAAGTCCCCTGCTATGATGTGAACACCGTCAGGATATATGCTCTGTTGACTGCTAGTACTACCATACAAATGACCGATAGCCGAGTTTGCATTAGCATCCGGTGGTATGTACACAGCAGTTATCATGACAACAGTAAACTCTCTAGGGAGATAAATGGGCCTGCATTTAACAGTCACATACTCCAGGTTCGGGGAGAAGTGACTGTCCACAATCACTGTGTTTGTACACCAGGTGTTGTTCACGTACACACAGAGCCCTCCACCTCTGCTCTTACCACAGTCTCTTGAAGTTGAAGGGAGGGAGAGAGGGAAAGAGGGAGGAAGAGAGAGAGTGAGAGAAAGTTTGAGAGGGTTTTGAGAATTTTTGAGGACGTTTTGGAGAGATTGAGAGAGTGGGAGAGGGAGAGAGGGAGAGAGGGGGAGAGGGGGGAGAGGGGGAGAGGGGGGTTGAGGGGGTGAGTGGAGAGAAAGTCTGAGAGAGTTGGAAAGTTTTGAGAATGTTTTGAGAGATTTAGAGAGAAAGAAAGGGTAAAATAAAGGATGGTGAGGGAGAGAGAGGAGGAAGGCGAGAAGGAGGAGAGAGATCAGAGGAGGGGAGAAGGGGGAGAAAATAGAGAGAGAGAGGGGTAGGAATTTTGGAGAGTTTTGAGGAATGTCGGACTCCTTTCATCCCTCCCTCCCTCTCTCCTTCCCTCTATCCCACCTTCCCTCCCTCTGTGTGTGTGTGTGTGTGTGTGTGTGTGTGTGTCAGAGAGGGAGGGAGAGAGAGGGAGAGAGGGAGGGAGAGAGAGGGGGAGAAAGGAGCAAAGAGGTCGTTCTGCAGTTGTTCATGGCCCTGGTGAGACCACACCTGGACTATTTTGTGCCCACACACACGCACGCCCTCCACACGCGCACGCACGCACGAACGCCACCACTGTGCAGTTAAATAACGATTGAATTTCCGTTTCCGTGCTGTAATTGTTATATGGTTATATGGTTACATGACTCTAAGGAAAGTACCAGCAAACCATCTGAAGAGATGTGGAAAGAAGAATTGGATGTTATGAACTACTCAGTGAAAACTGATGGACACTGTTGTGAGAACTTATCTTTCAAACAATAAAGTGTTAATCTGCCAAATAATCGTAGTACAGCAGAGCAACATATCCAGACTTTCAATCAAAAGTTTGGCGAAAAGAGTAAAATTCATGAAAGAAGAATCTCTTTGAAGAATAACTTCTATAATGATGATTGCTTAAAATCTAGGCCTACTTAGCAGGAAGCAATTCTACCAGTAGAACATCTGACTTCTCTTTGCAATAATGGAGGGTTATGGTATGAGTGCAGGTAGATGGGACCAGGGGGAAATAATTGTTCGGCACGGACTTGTAGGGCAAAGATGGCCTGTTTCCCTGCTGTAATTGTTATATGGTTATATGGTTATGGTTATCTCTCTCTCTCTCTCTCTCTTTATCTCTCTCTCTCTCTCTCTCTCTCTCTCTCTCTTTATCTCTCTCTCTCTCACTCTCTCTCTCTCTCCCTCTCTCTCGTTCTCTGTCTGTCTCTCTCTCTGTCTCTGTGTGTCTCTATCTCACTCTCCCTCCCTCTCTCTCTCTCTCACTCTCCCTCTCTCTATCTCGCTCTCTCCTTTCCAAGGACATTATTCAGCAATTACACATTACAGTGTGCCCAAAGTACATAAACATTCAATGGTTGCAACAAATCAAACAGATATTATAATACAATTGTACAATCAATATTAACAATGCTCTGGAGCCCCCGCGGTGACCAGCGTTGACGGAAGGCCTCCAGAGTCCCCGTGGACACCGGGTGTTAACTGTCCAGGGACTCGTGAACATGGACATAGTCCCGGCGGTGGGTCCGGCAGCCGACTCTGGTGTGACCATCGAACGCCCGCTGCCCGGACCCACCATGGCCATCTTTGCCAGGCCCAGGAGCAACCCAACAGGGGGATTTCACCGCCCCCCCCCCCTTCCCCCGATCGGCCCTCCCCACTCCCTGCCTTGTGCCCAAACACCAAGATTGTGGGACTAAAATGCAACCAGAATTTGAGGAGCAGCCCCTTCAGATATTGGTACAGGGGCAGCAACATCACACACTCCATATACATCTACCACAGATAATACAGGTGGCCGGCGAGCCCGTGAACCGTCTCAACAGTTTATTACACAACACGGCTGTGTGCAACACTCTCCAACCCAGGCCCCACCAAAGGAAGACACAATCTTCTCAATCAATATTGCTCAGCAGAGCAGTCACCTCCTGAAGTAGACACGCCTGCATCTTGCCAGTGCTGGGGGCGTACACTTTAATGAAATGTAATGGAATCCCATCCAGGCTCACTGCCAGATGGAGCAAACGGCCTGGCACAATTTCCTGCACCTTCACGATCTCTGGCTGGAAAGTCGGGACAAACAGGAAATCCACCCCACCCGAATTAGTGCTGAGGTGCTTCATGTAGATTCCCCTTCCCACTCCAGTCCCCAGGTGAGTTCATCACTAACAACAGTATGTGTCTCTTGATGAAAACTCACTACATATTTCCCCTCTCTGAGGACTGACAGTTGGTGAAATCTACAAAAGTCCCCCCTTCCACCATTTATATTTAGTCAAGCAACTGTGATCTTCATGTTGAAAACACACTGGGGTTCCTTCCATGCATTCCTCACGGGAGTTCAAGTTCAAGTTCAAGTTCAAGTGAGTTTATTGTCATGTGTCCCTGTATAGGACAATGAAATTCTTGCTTTGCTTAAGCACACAGAAAATAGTAGGCATTTACTACAAAACAGATAAATGTGTCCATATACCATGTTATAAATATATACACACATGAATAAATAAACTGGTAAAGTGCAAATAGCAGAAAGTGGTTATTAATAATCAGAGTTTTGTCCGTACCAGGTTTAATAGCCTGATGGCTGTGGGGGAGTAGCTATTCCTGAACCTGGTTGTTGCAGTCTTCAGGCTCCTGTAACTTCTACCTGAATGTAGCAGGGAGATGAGTGTGTGGTCAGGATGGTGTGGGTCTTTGATGATACTGCCAGCCTTTTTGAGGCAGCGACTGCGATAGATCCCCTCGATGGAAGGGAGGTCAGAGCCGATGATGGACTGGGCAGTGTTTACTACTTTTTGTAGTCTTTTCCTCTCCAGGGCACTCAAATTGCCGAACCAAGCCCCGATGCAACCGGTCAGCATGCTCTCTACTGTGCACCTGTAGAAGTTAGAGAGAGTCCTCCTTGACAAACCGACTCTCCGTAATCTTCTCAGGAAGTAGAGGCGCTGATGAGCTTTTTTGATAATTGCGTTAGTGTTCTCGGACCAGGAATTTTCAGAGATGTACACGCCCAGGAATTTGAAGTTCTTGACCTTTTCAACCATCGACCCGTTGATATAAATGGGGCTGTGGGTCCCCCTCCTACTCCTTCCAAATTCCACAATCAGTTCCTTGGTTTGCTGGTGTTGAGGGCCAGGTTATTGCGCTGGCACCATATGGACAGTTGCTGGACAGTTGCGCCCCCTCTCTCTTAGGAACTTCAAAAAGTTCCCAAACTGACTCTTCTCAGACTCGCAAAGACAACTCTCTTTACTGCCGAGGGTAGTAACGAGTGACCTGATAAGCCTCGGCAGGTCAGGCCACTGCCTTCCAGCTGACTTGAATCTGGTCCTAGGACACAAGCTTGTTTTCAGAAACTGCCGAATCTCCCAGATAACATCATTCGAGACACAGCACTGGAATCCGGGCAATCTGCAAACCCACTAACACCTGAAGCAACAACATCCTCCTCACTAGGCTCAGGGTCATTGTCTGAGTTTGGAGGACTGCAGCAAGCTGCCAGCTCCCTCACCCCACCGTGCAAGCTGGTACAACACACTCCCCCTCCTCCAGCGGGATCCTACCCCCTGGGATCAATATCGAGGGAGGGCCCCGATACCCCTGACAATGATGAGCCGTCCGGTGAGAGGTCAGGCTCCTGCATTCTCCCACCACCCCCTACATCTGGGCCTGGGGAAGAAACAACAAGAGGCACCTCCAGGGCCCGTGGTGCACAGGCATCCCCGGAATCCGAATGAGGGTCACGACCTGAAACAGCCCCGTCCCCCTCTGGACCCAGAGTACCCGCTCCACTGGCAACACCCAGAGTACCCGCTCCACTGGCCACACCCAGGGTACCCGCTCCACTGGCAACACCCAGAGTACCCGCCCCACTGGCAACACCCAGAGTACCCGCTCCACTGGCAACACCCAGAGTACCCGCTCCACTGGCAACACCCAGAGTACCTGCCCCACTGGCAATACCCAGAGTACCCGCTCCACTGGCAACACCCAGAGTACCCGCTCCACTGGCCACACCCAGGGTACCCGCTCCACTGGCAACACCCAGAGTACCCGCTCCACTGGCAACACCCAGGGTACCCGCCCCACTGGCAACACCCAGAGTACCCGCTCCACTGGCAACACCCAGAGTACCCGCTCCACTGGCCACACCCAGGGTACCCGCTCCACTGGCCACACCCAGAGTACCCGCTCCACTGGCCACACCCAGAGTACCCGCTCCACTGGCCACACCCAGAGTACCCGCTGCACTGGCAACACCCAGAGTACCCGCTCCACTGGCCACACCCAGGGTACCCGCTCCACTGGCCACACCCAGGGTACCCGCTCCACTGGCAACACCCAGAGTACCCGCTCCACTGGCAACACCCAGAGTACCCGCTCCACTGGCAACACCCAGGGTACCCGCTCCACTGGCCACACCCAGGGTACCCGCCCCACTGGCAACACCCAGAGTACCCGCTCCACTGGCCACACCCAGAGTACCCGCTCCACTGGCAACACCCAGGGTACCCGCTCCACTGGCCACACCCAGGGTACCCGCCCCACTGGCAACACCCAGAGTACCCGCTCCACTGCCAACACCCAGGGTACCCGCCCCACTGGCAACACCCAGAGTACCCGCTCCACTGGCAACACCCAGAGTACCCGCTCCACTGGCCACACCCAGGGTACCCGCTCCACTGGCAACACCCAGAGTACCCGCTCCACTGGCAACACCCAGGGTACCCACTCCACTGGCCACACCCAGAGTACCCGCTCCACTGGCCACACCCAGAGAGTCTCCACCCTCCACCACCAGGAGAGAAACCTCACTATGGCCCACAGAAGGAGCTGGTGTTTCTGAAGTCTCCACAACTACATCACCCAGTGGGGCCGCAGACCCCTCAGCAGCCCTAGTGGCTCTAGTGTGAAGCACAGGCTGGGAAACCACCCCTATTCCTGAGACTCCCCCTTTGAATTGTCTCTGCTCATCCTCCGTCCCAGGGGACACATTTCCAGGGGAGCCAATCCCAATAACTGATGCGATAACTCCCTCCGAAGGCCCCTGAACCGAAGGACCAACCTCTGGCCCAGAGGACACTAGTCCTGGGCCACTGATCTCGACAGAGGTGGAAGGTCTTGAGGTCGGCTGCCCCCTGACTTTGGGCCCAGGGCCTTGCTCCCCCTCACCGGGCCCACGCCTTCTTTTAGTCCCGCTGACGTGTGGCTCTGCAGTAACCTCCATAGAGGAAGGGGCCTTCTCCTCCACACTACCAGCCACCACCAAATTCAAACTTCCCAGCTCCCTTCTGAATCTCCCCTGTCCCCTTCTGAACCTCCTCAGCTCCTTGCTGCATCTCACCAGGTACCTCTTGGACCTCTCCGGGGCCAACATGCACCCTATGGGTGGGCTCAGGTCAGGGCTTCTTCTTCTCCTGCATCTGCCATTCCTCCTCCTCCCCCTCAACCTTCCCCAGCGCCTCGACATCAACCACCGTCACAGGTTCAGGACGTGGGGGGCAGGAGGCAGCCCCGGATAGGCCAGCAGTGGCACTAGTTACCGAGGTAGAGCTGGCAGCATCACATGGGCCAGCAGTGGCACTAGTTACCGAGGTGGAGTTGGCAGCATCAGATGGGTCAGCAGTGCCACTCTGTGTCAATGAGGTAGAGCTGGCAGCATCAGATGGGTCAGCAGTGCCACCCTGTGTTACTGAGGTGGAGTTGGCAGCATCAGATGGGCCAGCAGTGCCACCCTGTGTCAATGAGGTGGAGTTGGCAGCATCAGATGGGCCAGCAATGCCACCCTGTGTTACTGAGGTGGAGTTGGCAGCATCAGATGGGTCAGCAGTGCCACCCTGTGTTACCAAGGTGGAATTGGAACTGCGTTGGGTTTTTTCACATGGACAGAGAGATCTAGAAAGGGGAGAGCGATGTCAGAGATGTTCCAAGTGAATTTGAGGACAAGTTACTGGAAAAGTGAATGAAATCAGCAAGTTGTGTGTGGGTGCAGGAGGCAGGCAGCCCCAATGCAGTGGAGAAAGACTGGAGCAGTAGTGTATGTTTGGAATAAGGACTGTTTGATTATAACAAATAAAAAGAAACGCATTGCTGGGGCAAAAGGTGCTGCCCATGGTTACACCTTTAACTTGAAGAAAGTGAAAGGAGTCAAAAGGAAAGATGATGAGAGTGAGGACAAGTTCCACCAGATGGAGGAGAATGTTAACAGAGGGGAAGTGAATGGGTCTCTGGAGGAGGAACCCGAGGGAGGGCTCCAACACCTTCCTAGTGGGGAATAGATTTATAAAGGCACTGTAGGTCCATGGTGAAGATTAGGGAATGGGGGCCTAGGAATTGAAAGTTATTGATGTGTGGAAGAGTGTGAGAGGTATCTCAGATGTAGGCCAATAGGGAGGGGGCAGGGGAGAGGGGGGGTTTGGGGAAGGGGATAGAGAGGAGCAGTACAGAGTTGAGCAACTACAAGGTTGGAACTGTGCAGGGGAGATTGCCCGAGGCAATGACACCCAAATGATGTTTCCTGACTCTAGCGTCTCCAAACCCTTTGTAATCTTATTCTTTAAAGATTATAATATAATGTGGAACTGGGTTATAATATAATCTCCACTGGAAGGGCATCTTGATGTCCCTGGATGAACGTGAGTGAGGGGTATAGCACCACCTGTGGTCGCAGGAGAAACTACCTGGGAGGAAGAGGTATCTCAAAGTGGCTTTCAAAATGATGCACTTTTTGGTGACTCAAGTATTACGTTCAGTTCCCAATAAATTGTTGTTTCCTTATGGATATGTCAGAGCAAAAGGATTTTTATTTACCTTGCACAATGTGGAATTGCTTCACCAGGTTCATCATTTCCTAGATCATCTTCAAAAGGCATTATTTTCGGCTTCCACTTTGGCCCCTTTATCTTCCCTTTGATCTGACATTAAGAACAATAAAGACAATTATTTTAATGCACAAAAACCCAACAAAACACAGTGAATTATCCATGGCTGGCACGAAGAATAATGGGAGGGTTAAAAAGCTCATGTTGTCAGAAATAGTTTTTGACCTGAAGAATGGGAGCATTTAGAACAAAGGAGAACCAATACATTGATCACGAAATGCCAGATGAATGCACAGCCTTTTACCCAGAGTAGGGGAAATCAAGAAACAGAGGACATAGATTTAAGGTGAGAGGGGCAATATTCAAGAGGAACCAGAGGGGCAACGCTTTCCACACACAGGGCGGTGTGTATATAGAAGCAGCTGCCAGAGGAGAGAGTTAAAACAGGTACTATAACATCATTTAAAAAACACTTGCACGGGCACGTGTGGATAGGAAAGATTTAAAGAGATATGGGCCAAATGTGAGCAAATGGGACTAGAATAAATCTCGCTTGGCATGGGTAAGGTGGGCCGAAAGGCCTGTTTCCATACTATGCCTCGAATGGTGGGAACATTAAATGGACAGCAGGAGGATAATGCTTAAGATGGCAGGTGTGGGCCCTTACTGGCAGAGACAGGTGAATTAAATATAGAGAATGGCAGAGAAGTTAAATAATTCCTTTAAGTTTGTCTTAAAGAAATAACACATATATAAGAGCCAGTGAGAATGAGAAATGGAAGAGATGGAATACTAATCAATAAAAGTGAAAACGAGTAGTCAGCAGACAACTATAAACCTTTAGGCAAGACATGTAATGCAGAGGCTCTATAAGGAGAGATGCAATGCTGAGGCTCTATAAGGCTCTATAAGGAGAGATGTAACGCTGAGGCTCTATAAGGCTCTATAAGGAGAGATGTAACGCTGAGGCTCTATAAGGCTCTATAAGGAGAGATGCAATGCTGAGGCTCTATAAGGTGTTGGTCAGCCCGTATTTGCAGTACTGTGAGCAAATTTGGACCCATATCTGAGGAAGGATGTGCTGCCTCTGGCGAGGGTCCAGAGGAGGTTTACAAGAATGATTCAGGAATGAGTGGGTTAGCACATGGTGAGTGTTTGACGGTACTGGGCCTCTACTCACTGGAGTTTTGAAGGATAAGGGGGCATCACATTGAAACTTACAGAATAATGAAAGGCATAGTTAGAGTGAATGTGGAAAGGATTGGTGACCCTATTACCTCTATAGGGTATCAACTGACTTGTCGAACAAGACTCTAAACCAAGGTTTAATTTAGTTTAGTACAACAATCTTTATTTTTTTTATTTTTTTTATTTTATTAGAAGTAAGTACAGTCATATGGCACCAAAGTGCCTAATATATATTTTCATAATACATTTTATGTACAACTTCTTTTTTTTTGTTACATTGAAAAAGATTAGAATAAGAAAAAGAAGTTAGATAGTAAAGGATAGAAAGATGTGAAATATATAGTGTGTGAAGAAAGAAAACGAGTAAATGAAGAAAGTTGAGAAAGAGAAAATAGAGAAAAGAAAATAAAATTTAAAAAAGGAGATCATTATTTATAATCTTGACCAACCCTCGTCCAGTCCTGAAACAGTTATTTTTTACAATTGTGTTGCACCATATGATTCCAACAAAACGACGAATGGAGACCAACTCGTTATGAATTGGTCTGATTTATCCATTTGGAGGAACTGCATTTCCGCAAGATGAGCGGTGTCCAACATACTTGCAATCCACATTTTAAGCGTTGGTATTGATGTACACTTCCAAAATTGAAGTATTAATTGTTTTGCTATTATTAAACCATAGTTAAAGAATAGATTTTGAGATGTGTTCAATTTATTCCCATCTTCCATTACACCAAATATAATCATTTCAGTATTAGGTTCCATTCTTGTCCTGAACCATTTTGTAAATATTTCAAAAAAATCATTCCAAAATCTATAATGTTTTATGCAACGAAACTAAGGAGTGTGTTATAGTTGCATTTTGGGCTAGAAATTTATCACAAGTGGCAGATATATTTGGATAAAATTTGTTCAATCTTGTTTTTGAATAATATAATCTATGTACAATTTTAAATTGAATAACATTCATAGCAAAAGGATTTGATTATAGGAGCAGGGAGGTTCTACTGCAGTTGTACAGGGTCTTGGTGAGACCACACCTGGAGTATTGCGTACAGTTTTGGTCTCCAAATCTGAGGAAGGACATTATTACCATAGAGGGAGTACAGAGAAGGTTCACCAGACTGATTCCTGGGATGTCAGGACTGTCTTATGAAGAAAGACTGGATAGACTTGGTTTATACTCTCTAGAATTTAGGAGATTGAGAGGGGATCTTATAGAAACTTACAAAATTCTTAAGGAGTTGGACAGGCTAGATGCAGGAAGATTGTTCCCGATGTTAGGGAAGTTCAGGACAAGGGGTCACAGCTTAAGGATAAGGGGGAAATCCTTTAAAACCGAGATGAGAAGAACATTTTTTTCACACAGAGAGTGGTGAATCTCTGGAATTCTCTGCCACAGAGGGCAGTTGAGGCCAGTTCATTGGCTATATTTAAGAGGGAGTTAGATGTGGCCCTTGTCCCTACACTAACCAACTCTATCACTTTTCTCACTTTAAATATTTTTATAACTTAATGTTTGAATGGAAAAATAAGACTAATACAAGGAGATGTGATCGGAAGAACGATGTATTCGATTTTAAATTCATCTATTTGAGGTTCGGGAGCAGGGTCAGGTTCTATGTGTTGTACCTTCTGCTCGGTTATAGACCACATTAGAAGCAATATGCAAGATGCTAACATGAAAAGAAGGGGTCAGGGAATAACATTTTGTAGTTGGAATGTCAAGGGAATCAATGAACCAATTAAGAGAAGTAAAGTTTTGGCACACCTAAATTTAATCAAAACAGATATAATATTTCTTCAAGAAACATACCTTAAAAAGGAATCTCAACATAGACTTAAAGCTAAGTGGATCGCTGAATCATATCATTCCTCTTTTTCCCACAAGTCCAGAGGAGTTGCAATAGTAATTCGTAAAGGAATACCTTTTACGATCTCTTCAACAATAGTGGATATTGATGGTAGATATATTATATTAGTTGGAGAGTTAAATGGAGAAAAAGTGATCCTTCTTAATGTTTATGGGCCTAATTTCGATAACCCCACTTTTTTTAACAAAACATTTAATAAAATTCCTGAATTTACACAATATAAATTAATAATTGGAGGAGACTTCAATTGTACATTAGACTCATACTTAGATAGATCATCAAGGCAAAAAAAAGCAACATCTCAATCAAGTGTATTTTTAAATTCATTTATTAATACCACTAATATTAAGGATGTCTGGAGAATAGAAAACCCAACCGGACGGGAATATTCATTTTACTCACCAGTACACAAAACATACTCAAGAATAGATTATTTTTTAGTTGACTCTACGTTTATCCCATTTACTTATAATTCAAAATACCATAACATTATAATCTCAGATCACGCACCGGTAACATTCATGATTAAATTAAATGGAATGTCCGAGAAACAAACATATTGGAGACTTAACCCACAAATTTTGAACGAAAGATCATGCCAGGAATATATTATTAAACAGATTCAAATATTTTTTGAGGTAAATGACAACCCTGACACACCTACTTCTCTTATGTGGGAAACGTTCAAAGCGTATGTTCGAGGTACATTAATTTCTGCCCAAGCATTTTATAATAAAGAAAACAGGATTAAACAACAAGCACTGGAAAGTGAAATCAAGCAACTAGATATAGAAAATGCGAGAATACCATCTACGTTAAAACATAATAAAATTGCTGTATTGAAATATAAATTAAATAAAATGTATTCAGAACAAGTAATAAAACTTTATCAAAAAACCAAACAATTACATTTTGAATTTGGAGACAAACCACAAAAATTATTAGCACGCCAGTTACGAAAAATGGAAGGAGAAAAAATAATTCATAAAATTAGAACAGAGACAGGAGAATTATTAAAAATGCCCAAGGATATAAATGATAGATTTCTCCAATACTATCATAACCTTTATTCAACTAAAACCGTAGCACAATCAGAAGGAATAGCAGATTTTTTAATAAAATGTAATTTAAAAGGTTTAGATTCAAACGATAGAGAACTATTAGAAAGGGAAATTACGATAAAAGATATTGAGGAGTCTATTGGCTCTCTAAAAAATGGTAAAGCAGTAGGACCAGATGGTTTAGGTTCCGAATTTTACATAAAATTTTATGATTTGCTTTGCCCACGCTTACAAAGACTGTATGAGTATATCTATACTCAACAGAAACTTCCAGACACTTTAAATGAATCTATAATAACACTTATTCCTAAAGCTGATAAAGATCCGGAAGACCCGGGATCATACAGAGCAATTGCACTTCTGAATACAGACCAGAAAATATTAACTAAAATACTAGCGCGTAGATTAAGTACAGTGATGAATAAATTAATACACCCTGACCAAACAGGCTTTATTCAGAAACGGTATTCATATTATATTCTAAGAAGATTATTTAATATTATATATTCCAAGAGAATTATTAATGAAGATCTAGCAATAATCTCACTTGACGCTGAAAAAGCATTTGATCAGGTCGAATGGCCTTATTTATTTTCGGTGATGGAAAAGATGCAGCTAGGGGAGAAATTTTGTACATGGATAAAACTGTTATATACAAATCCCACGGCTAGAATACTTACTAACCAAAGGTTGTCATCTAAATTTAGTCTATCTAGAGGTTGTAGACAAGGATGCCTGTTATCTCCATTATTATTTGCACTTGCTATTGAGCCACTGGCAGAATTAGGGGGCATCCGGAAATACACAGTGAATAAAATTTCTCTATACGCAGATGACGTATTAATTTACATTACAAAACCAGAAATTAGTATCCCAAACTTATTAAAGCTAATAAACCAATTTGGTGCACTTTCAGGATACAGAATAAATTGGAATAAAAGTGAAATTATGCCAATAAGAGAACATAACAAACAGATAATACAACAATTTCCATTTAAAGTAGTAAATGAAAAATTTAAATATCTAGGTATTTATGTAACTAAGATATATACATCATTATTTAAAGCAAATTTTCCCCCATTATTGAATAAACTACATAAGAATATCCAATACTGGAAAACACTACCTATTTCAATGGTCGGCAAAATTAATGCCATAAAAATGATTTTTTTACCGCAAATATTATACCTTTTTCAGACGATTCCGATATACCTGGCAAAAAACTTCTTTAAAAAATTGGACTCTATTGTTAATGATTTTATCTGGGATTATAAGAATCACAGGATAAACAAAAGACACCTGTGTAAATCAAAAAGTAATGGAGGCTTGGTTTTACCTAACTTTTTGTTTTATTTCTGGGCAGTTAATATTAAAAATATGAATTTCTGGTTGGAAGAAATAGACCAGCAACCAGACTGGTTAAAAATGGAAAAGGAAGATTGTCTACCTTTTGATATTGGTTCGATATTATTTGCTACGTCTAAATTAAACAAAAACATTTATAGGGAAAACCCTATAATATTTAGTGCTATAAGAATTTGGAAACAATTAAAAAAGACATTAAAATTAGATAACTTATCACTTTTTCTTCCAATTGTGAATAATCCTTTGTTTAAGCCTTCATGTTTAGACGGGGGTTTTACACAATGGAAGAATTATGGAATTAAAAATATGGGACAACTTTACAAGGAAGGCACCTTTCTGACATTTCAGGAGTTGCAACAGACTTATGGACTTCGAGGAAATGATTATTTCAGATATCTTCAACTTAGAGATTATGTAAAATCGAATTCTCAAAATTTTCGAATTAGAAACTCAGAAATTCTTGATGAATGTTGGAACAAACATCCTAATACAGAAAAATTAATATCTTATATATATAATATCTTATTAGACAGTGACATTCCTTCGACGGACTTACACAGACAAACATGGGAAAAATAATTAAATCAAGTAATAACGAGAGACACTTGGGAAGAAAGTTTACAACACATACATCAGTGTTCACTAAACGCCAGACATTCTCTAATACAATTTAAAGTAATACATAGGTTACATTATTCAAAAACAAAATTACATAACATTTTTCAACATATCTCACCTATATGTGATAAATGTCAACATTTAGAAGCTACATTATCGCATATGTTTGCAAACTGTACAAAAATTAAAAAATTCTGGGTAAATATTTTTAGTATAATATCCAAAGTAACCAACACACAATTGGAACCAAATCCAAAATTAATAATACTCGGAATATTAGAATTAAATCAAACATTTAGAATAACACAAAGAAACTTTATTGATTATAGTTTAATAACAGGAAAAAAATTAATTCTAAAATTTTGGAAAGGCCCTACGGCCCCCACAATCAAAATGTGGATTATAGAAATGACGGAGACCTTAAACGT
>JAWMAR010000563.1:886989-912237 GCA_036785375.1 Leucoraja ocellata
GCGTACTGCGCATGTTGTTCCATTGTTTAAAAAGGGGTCTAAGAGTAAACCTAGCAATTATAGACCTGTTAGTTTGACGTCAGTGGTGGGCAAATTAATGGAAAGGATACTTAGAGATAATATATATAATCATCTGGATAAACAGGGTCTGATTAGGAACAGTCAACATGGATTTGTGCCTGGAAGGTCATGTTTGACTAATCTTCCTGAATTTTTTGAAGAGGTTACTCGGGAAATTGACGAGGGTAAAGCAGTGGATGTTGTCTATATGGACTTTAGTAAGGCCTTTGACAAGGTTCCTCATGGAAGGTTGGTTAAGAAGGTTCAACTGTTGGGTATAAATGCAGGAATAGCAAGATGGATTCAACAGTGGCTGAATGGGAGAAGCCAGAGGGTAATGGTGGATGGCTGTTTATCGGGTTGGAGGCAGGTGACTAGTGGGGTGCCTCAGGGATCTGTGTTGGGTCCTTTGTTGTTTGTCATGTACATCAATGATCTGGATGAAGGTGTGGTAAATTGGATTAGTAAGTATGCAGATGATACCAAGATAGGGGGTGTTGTGGATAATGAAGAGGATTTCCAAAGTCTACAGAGTGATTTAGGCCATTTGGAAAAATGGGCTGAAAGATGGCAGATGGAGTTTAATGCTGATAAATGTGAGGTGCTACACCTTGGCAGGACAAATCAAAATAGGACGTACATGGTAAATGGTAGGGAATTGAAGAATACAGTTGAACCGAGGGATCTCGGTATAACCGTGCATAGTCCCTTGAAGGTGGAATCTCATATAGATAGGGTGGTAAAGAAAGCTTTTGGTATGCTAGCCTTTATAAATCAGAGCATTGAGTATAGAAGCTGGGATGTAATGTTAAAATTGTACAAGGCATTGGTGAGACCAAATCTGGAGTATGGTGTACAATTTTGGTCGCCCAATTATAGGAAGGATGTCAACAAAATAGAGAGAGTACAGAGGAGATTTACTAGAATGTTGCCTGGGTTTCAACAACTAAGTTACAGAGATAGGTTGAACAAGTTAGGTCTTTATTCTCTGGAGCGCAGAAGGTTAAGGGGGGACTTGATAGAGGTCTTTAAAATGATGAGAGGGATAGACAGAGTTGATGTGGACAAGCTTTTCCCTTTGAGAATAGGGAAGATTCAAACAAGAGGACATGACTTCAGAATTAAGGGACAGAAGTTTAGGGGTAACATGAGGGGGAACTTCTTTACTCAGAGAGTGGTAGTGGTGTGGAATGAGCTTCCAGTGGAAGTGGTGGAGGCAGGTTCATTGGTATCATTTAAAAATAAATTGGATAGGCATATGGATGAGAAGGGAATGGAGGGTTATGGTATGAGTGCAGGCAGGCGGGACTAAGGGAAAAAAAGTTGTTCGGCACAGACTTGTAGGGCCGAGATGGCCTGTTTCCGTGCTGTAATTGTTATATGGTTACATGGTTATATGTATGGAGGTGAGAATAATGTTTAATCATTTTTGGAGATGGTTGGCATTTCCTTTCATTATTGATAGTGGAACCTGAATTCTGAAGAATTCCAAGAGAGCACAGTTCTCAAAGTTCGTCTCTTAAAGAAAGCAGACAGCAACAAAATTGTTAAAGGTAAACCAAAGCAATCTTTGAATCAATTTGGCAGATGGGAGTGGCTGGGGAGATCTACAAAGAACACACACGTTGCTCAGTGCTGCTCGTGCTCCACTCAAAGAACAAAGGAAAGTTAGAGAAAGAAAATTAGTTTCAATATAATTATGGAGAGGGTCAGAACTGGACCTAGGGTTGAGATTTTTGATTGGAGAAAGGCTAACTTTGAGGGGATGCGAAATGATTTAAAAGGAGTGAACTGGGACATTTTGTTTTATGGGAAAGATGTAGAAGAGAAATGGAGGACATTTAAAGGGGAAATTTTAAGAGTACAGAATCTTTATGTCCCTGTTCGGTTGAAAGGAAATCGTGAAAATTGTAAAGAGCCCTGGTTTTCAAGGGAAATTGGACATCTTAGGTATATGGGACTAGGGGAGATTATGTGTTCGGCACGGACTAGAAGGGTCGAGATGGCCTGTTTCCGTGCTGTAATTGTTATATGGTTATATGGTTATATGGTTATATGGTTATCTTGTTTGGAAAAAGAGGGAGATCTACAATAATTATAGGCAGCATGAAGTAAATGAGGAGCTTGAGGAGTATAAGGAATGTAAAAAGAATCTTAAGAAAGAAATTAGAAAAGCTAAAAGAAGATATGAGGTTGCTTTGGCAAGTAAGGTGAAAGTAAATCCAAAGGGTTTCTACAGCTATATTAATAGCAAAAGGATAACGAGGGATAAAATTGGTCCATTGGAGAGACAGAGTGGACAGTTATCTGCAGAGCCAAAGAGATGGGGGAGATATTGAACAATTTTTTTTCTTCGGTATTCACCAAGGAGAAGGATATTGAATTATGTGAGGTAAGGGAAACTAGTAGAGTAGCTATGGATACTATGAGGTTCAAAGTAAAAGAAGTACTGACACTTTTGAAAAATATAAAAGTGGATAAGTCTCCAGGTCCTGACGGGATATTCCCTAGGACTTTGAGAATTAATGGAAAAGATACTTAGAGATAATATATATAAACATCTGGATAAACAGGGTTTGATTAGGAACAGTCAACATGGATTTGTGCCTGGAAGGTCATGTTTGACTAATCTTCTTGAATTTTTTGAAGAGGTTACTAGGGAAATTGACGATGGTAAGGCAGTGGATGTTGTCTATATGGACTTCAGTAAGGCCTTTGACAAGGTTCCTCATGGAAGGTTGGTTAAGAAGGTTCAACTGTTGGGTATAAATGCAGGAATAGCAAGATGGATTCAACAGTGGCTGAATGGGAGAAGCCAGAGGGTAATGGTGGATGGCTGTTTATCGGGTTGGAGGCAGGTGACTAGTGGGGTGCCTCAGGGATCTGTGTTGGGTCCTTTGTTGTTTGTCATGTACATCAATGATCTGGATGAAGGTGTGGTAAAATGGATTAGTAAGTATGCAGATGATACCAAGATAGGGGGTGTTGTGGATAATGAAGAGGATTTCCAAAGTCTGCAGAGTGATTTAGGCCATTTGGAAAAATGGGCTGAAAGATAGCAGATGGAGTTTAATGCTGATAAATGTGAGGTGCTACACCTTGGCAGGACAAATCAAAATAGGACGTACATGGTAAATGGTAGGGAATTGAAGAATACAGTTGAACCGAGGGATCTCGGTATAACCGTGCATAGTTCCTTGAAGGTGGAATCTCATATAGATAGGGTGGTAAAGAAAGCTTTTGGTATGCTAGCCTTTATAAATCAGAGCATTGAGTATAGAAGCTGGGATGTAATGTTAAAATTGTACAAGGCATTGGTGAGACCAAATCTGGAGTATGGTGTACAATTTTGGTCTCCTAATTAGAGGAAGGATGTCAATAAAATAGAGAGAGTACAGTGGAGATTTGCTAGAATGTTGCCTGGGTTTCAACAACTAAGTTACAGAGAAAGGTTGAATAAGTTAGGTCTTTATTCTCTGGAGCGCAGAAGGTTAAGGGGGGACTTGATAGAGGTCTTTAAAATGATGAGAGGGATAGACAGAGTTGATGTGGACAAGCTTTTCCCTTTGAGAATAGGGAAGATTCATACAAGGGGACATGACTTCAGAATTAAGGGACAGACGTTTAGGGGTAATATGAGGGGGAACTTCTTTACTCAGAGAGTGGTAGCGGTGTGGAATGAGCTCCCAGTGGAAGTGGTGGAGGCAGGTTCATTGGTATCATTTAAAAATAAATTGGATAGGCATATGGATGAGAAGGGAATGGAGGGTTATGGTATGAGTGCAGGCAGGTGGGACTAGGGGAAAAAAAGTTGTTTGGCACGGACTTGTAGGGCCGCGATGGCCTGTTTCCGTGCTGTAATTGTTATATGGTTATATTATATGGTAGAGTAATTATACATTTTCTTATCAATAAAACACCTTCTAAATCTGAGTAAAAGATCCATAGCCTAAAGAGCCTGTCCGACTTGCGTGTCCTTGGCATTCAAATTACGCGACCTCATCGTCGCACTGAGGCGCATGGGCATCGCGTGGCCGCGCAGTGAGAAGCTCGGAGGGGTATGGAGTTGTGTGCGGTATCGCGCGGCGCTCCGAAATTTTGTAGTGAATGAAATCTTTGCGCACCAACAGCCTGTCGCGTATATGACGGCCAAAGTGGGACAGAGCCAGGACCCTGGCGCGATGCAACGTCTCAACTCCAACATCAGCAGAAGCAGGCAAGCGATCGCTGAGCTCGGCCTGGGACTCACGGCCGTTGCGGTCCGGATCCGCCCCCACTTCTACTCCCAGAGCTGGGCCAAGAAAATTGAAGATAGACACAAAATGCTGGAGTATATCAGTGGGACCGGCAGTATCTCTGGAGAGAAGCAATGGGTGATGTTTCGGGTAAAGTCCCTTCTTTCAGACTGAAGAAGAGTCTCGACCCGAAACGCCACCCATTCCTTCTCTCCAGAGATGCTGCCGGTCCCGCTGAGTTACTCCTGCATTTTGTGTCTACCTTCAAATGATGTCACGCGCTCCAGACAACTGTGTAGGCGCATGAAATCGTGCGCGACCTTTGCGGGACCGTCGCGGCTCAACGTGACCATGAGGTCGCGTAATTCGGATGCCAAGGACAGGTAAGTGGGACAGGGGCTTAAGGGAAACAAGGGAGGCTGGACCCATATGTCAACCTTATTCTCAAATCTTGGCGCAGCTTCAGTATAGGTGCCCATTCCGGAAGGACAACTAACTACATTTTGTTTTCAAATGACTTCCATCTTGGTTCCAGAATGGGCATCTCCCAGTTAACTAAAACAAGCTTGTAAGGCTTGGATGAAAGCCACTACCTTGTCCTTAGCTGGGACAGGCAGGCAGTTCAGACAGATATCTAATATGGTGCTGTGCCAACACAATACATCTCTATGTTAATACATTGTTTCAATGATTAGTATAAACCAAGCTTCTAAGATTTTCCCAGACTTTGTTCTGCTGGGAAAATTATCTTTTAAATTTGACGGCTTTCTGTTTTTCAGCAAATCTCCATTTTTAATTTACGGACCAAATTAAACACTTTCACAGTGAGGTCAGGATAAACTTGCTTTATTTGTTACATAAGGCACAAATGCGTCAAAACTTTCTTTAAAACAACACTTTAAAAATGCCTAAGAAGGAACTGCAGATGCTGGAAAATTGAAGGTAGACAAAAATGCTGGAGAAACTCAGAGGGTGAGGCAGCATCTATGGAGCGAAGGAAATAGGCAACGTTTTGGATCAAAACCCTTCTTCAGACTGATGTGAGGGTGGGGGAGGCGGGAAGAAGAAAGGAAGAGGTGGAGCCAGTGGGCTGAGGGAGAGCTGGGAAGGGGAGGAGAAAGTAGGGACTACCTGAAATTAGAGAAGTCAATGTTCATACCGCTGGGGTGCAAACTGCGCAAGTGAAATATGAGGTGCTGTTCCTCCAATTTACGGTGGCCTCACTCTGGCCATGGAGGAGGCCCAGGACAGAAAGGTCGGATTGGGAATGGGAAGGAGAATTGAAGTGCTGAGTCACCGGGAGATCAGGTTGGTTATTGCGAAGCCAGCGGAGGTGTTCGGTGTGTGTGCGTGAGAGTGTGTGAGAGAGAGAGTGTGTGAGAGAGAGAGAGCAAGAGAGAGAGGGGGTTTGTGTGTGTGTGTGTGTGTGTGAAAGAGAGAGAGAGAGACAGAGAGAGAGAGGAGTGTTGTATGTGTGAGAGGGAGAGGGGGAGGGGGGGTGTGTGTGTGAGAGAGAGCAACAGGGAAAGAGGGAGTGTGTGTGTGAGACAGGGAGTGACTCCGAGTGAACGAGGGAATGTGTGAGAGAGAAGAGGTGGGCACGAGAGGGTGGAGTGGAGAGAATTTGTGTATGAGTAGGGGGGAGAGTGTGGGGAGAAGGGAGAGAGAGGAATGTTTATGTGCAGCTTTAAGAGACATTGGTCAGGTAGCATTTGGAGTATTGCATACAGTTCTGGTCACTCCATTACAGGACAGATGTTGAGGCTTTGGGGAAGGTGCAGAGATGGTTAACCAGAATGGTGTTTTAAAAAAAGGAACTGCAGGTGCTGGTTTACAAAAAAGGACACAAAGTGCTGGAGTAACTCAGCGGGACAGGCAGCATCTCTGGAGAGAAGGAATGGGTGACTGAAGAAATGACCCGAAACATTACCCATTCTTTCCAGCATTTTGTGTCTACCTAAACAGCGCCTATCTATCCACGTTGTGGTGTGCCAGCAGGCTGGAGGAGTGGGCAAAGGCCTTGCCACAGAGCGGGCAGGTGAAGGGGCGCTGGCCGGTGTGGACTCGCTGATGCTCCCACAGTCCCTATGCTCTCTTGTCACAGTGGGAGCAGCTGCTCGCCTGCATGGGCCCGCCGGTGCTGCTGCAACCCCCACGAGCTGTCAAACTGCTCACCGCAGTACGGGCAGTCGTTGGGGTGGCCACTGGTGTGCACGTGATGGTGTGACAGGGTTTGGGAAGCCTTGGTAATGCGCTCGCTACACACCGGGCTGGTGACGGGACGGTCTCCGGTGTGCACCCGCTGATGCAACAGCAGCCTGGAGAAGCAGATGAAGCCCTTGCCACACTGGGCGCAGGTGTAGGGGCGGTCACCAGTGTGGGTGCGCTGGTGCACTAGCAGGTTCCTTGCGCGGATGAAGCCCTTGCCACAGTCATTACAGGTGTTGGGGCGCTCCCCAGTGTGCAGGCGCCTGTGCTCCTTCAGGTATGTGGACGACATGAACCCTTTGCCCGCAGTCGGAGCAGGTGAAGGGCCTCTCACCGGTGTGCAGGCACTGGTGCACATGCAGCACCGATAACCAGGCAAAGCTCTTACCGCAGGTAGAGTAGCAATAGGGCTTCACGCCCGTGTGCACCTGCCGGTGCATCTTCAGGTGATTCGCCATCTTGAAGCTCTTGCCGCAGTCGGAGCAGGTGAAGGGCCTCTCACTGGAGTGCATGCGGTGGTGCCGCAGCAGGTTTCTGGAGCTGGTGAAGCTCTTGCCGCAACTGGAGCAGGTGAAGGGCCTCTCACTGGAGTGCATGCGGTGGTGCTGGAGCAGGTGGTTGTAGGTGGTGAACCTCTTTCCGCATTCCGAGCAGTCAAAGTGGCGTTCTCCCGTGTGAACTCGCCGGTGGATCTCCAGCTCGCTCGGGCACTGCCAGACCTTACCACACACGTCACACTCATAACGCTTCTCCTTGTTGTGCCCCGTCATGTGGTCCTCCATCCAAACACAGCGACTCGAAGCTCAGCCCGCCCACCGAGCAGATGGGGGGGGGGGCTCACCTGCACCCTGCCGCCCTCAATGGCCACTCACGTCCACAGCAACGGCTCCTAAACGCTGCAGGAGGGGAACACAGAGGGTCAACAAGTTGGCAAACGACATTAGTAGCACATATTGGGTGTGTTTATGGCGGAGGAAACTGTTATATAATTCAGGCAGGCTGGCAACGAAGAAACTGCCAGAAATTCTGCCCAAAACAGATGACAGATTCTGTGAGAGAGAAGGGGAGAGGGTGGACTGAATGGATTATTGCGCTGGCAGTTCAGCCACTTACGCAGGTCACATTGCAGATTTTCTTCTCCCGCTGTTAATTATGCTGCAAATTGTTATTTATGATCTCTTTTAAAAATAAAATGCATGCAGAGACAAAAGGGATAAAATTACCTGCCGGACAAATATTTTCAACACTACTTCAGACGGGTGCACAGTGGGGGTGGGGGTGGGGCGTGGGGCATGGGGGGTGGGGGATGGGTGGTGGGGCGTGGGTGGTGGGCGTGGGGCGTGGGTGGTGGGCGTGGGGCGTGGGGCGTGGGGCGTGGGGCGAGGGGGTGGGCCTGGGGCGTGGGGCGTGGGGCGTGGGGCGTGGGGCGAGGGGGTGGGGCGTGGGGCGAGGGGGTGGGGCGTGGGGCGAGGGGGTGGGGCATGGGGCGTGGGGCGAGGGGGTGGGGCGTGGGGCGAGGGGGTGGGGCGTGGGGCGTGGGGCGTGGGGCGTGGGGCGTGGGGCGAGGGGGTGGGGCGTGGGGCGAGGGGGTGGGCGTGGGGCATGGGGCGTGGGGCGTGGGGCGTGGGACGTGGGGCGTGGGGCGTGGGGCGTGGGGCGTGGGGCGAGGGGGTGGGGCATGGGGCGTGGGGCGTGGGGCGAGGGGGTGGGGCATGGGGCGTGGGGCGTGGGGCGTGGGTGGTGGGCCTGGGGCGTGGGCCGTGGGGCATGGGGCGTGGGGCGTGGGGCGTGGGGCATGGGGCGAGGGGGTGGGGCATGGGGCGTGGGGCGTGGGGCGTGGGGCGTGGGTGGTGGGCCTGGGGCGTGGGGCGTGGGGCATGGGGCGTGGGGCGTGGGGCGTGGGGCATGGGGCGTGGGGCGTGGGGCATGGGGCGTGGGTGGTGGGCCTGGGGCGTGGGGCGTGGGGCATGGGGCGTGGGGCGTGGGGCGTGGGGCATGGGGCGTGGGGCGTGGGGCGTGGGGCGTGGGGCGTGGGGCGTGGGTGGTGGGCCTGGGGCGTGGGGCGTGGGGCGTGGGGCGTGGGGCGTGGGGCATGGGGCGAGGGGGTGGGGCATGGGGCGTGGGGCGTGGGGCGTGGGGCGTGGGTGGTGGGCCTGGGGCGTGGGGCGTGGGGCATGGGGCGTGGGGCGTGGGGCGTGGGGCATGGGGCGTGGGGCGTGGGGCGTGGGGCGTGGGGCATGGGGCGTGGGGCGTGGGGCGTGGGGCGTGGGGCGTGGGGCGTGGGGCGTGGGGCGTGGGGCGTGGGGCGTGGGTGGTGGGCCTGGGGCGTGGGGCGTGGGTGGTGGGCCTGGGGCGTGGGGCGTGGGGCATGGGGCGTGGGGGTGGGGCGTGGGCAGGCAAGCCCGGGTTTTATCAGTGTTCTCTACAAACCAAAAACTGGCTCGTGTCGCCAAATGAAAGATCAATAACCGGGCCCAGAACTGGTCTTTGGTTTGCACCTTGTTTACGCTTCAGCTCCTGATCTGTTTTGTCTCTCCCTGTTTTATTGGCAGCCACTTTGGCAGAGATTTGAATGGGAACAACATCACAAGAATCACCAAATCAATCTTTTCAGGATTAAGACATTTGTGAGTTCTTTAAGCCTAGATCTTGCTTTTTGCACAATGTGTTTTGTAAATTTTAGCTTGTTATTTAATACAACTTTTCACAGTCCCTTGCGAATAAAGTGCAGGAGTGAGGTGTTGTTGTGATTAGTAACGGCCAAGTCAGCAAAGACTATATTCCACAGTATTGTCCCTCACATATTTACCCCTGAGTGCTGCGAATTATGATTGGATGCACAGTGCCCTCCATAATGTTTGGGACAAAGACCCATCATTTATTTATTTGCCTCTGTAATCTACAATTTGAGATTTGCAATAGAAAAAATCCCATGTGGCTGAAATGCACACTGTCATATTTTAATAACAATATAACCATATAACAATTACAGCACGGAAACAGGCCATCTCGGCCCTAGAAGTCCGTGCCGAACAAATGTTTTTTCCCCTTAGTCCCACCTGCCTGCACTCATACCATAACCCTCCATTCCCTTCTCATCCATATGCCTATCCAATTTATTTTTAAATGATACCAATGAACCTGCCTCCACCACTTCCACTGGAAGCTCATTCCACACCACTACCACTCTCTGAGTAAAGAAGTTCCCCCTCATATTACCCCTAAACTTCTGTCCCTTAATTCTGAAGTCATGTCCTCTTGTTTGAATCTTCCCTATTCTCAAAGGGAAAAGCTTGTCCACATCTGTCTATCCCTCTCATCACTTTAAAGACCTCTATCAGGTCCCCCCTTAACCTTCTGCGTCCAGAGAATAAAGACCTAACTTATTCAACCTTTCTCTGTAACTTAGTTGTTGAAACCCAGGCAACATTCTAGTAAATCTCCTCTGTACTCTCTCTATTTTGTTGACATCCTTCCTATAATTGGGCGACCAAAATTGTACACCATACTCCAGATTTGGTCTCACCAATGCCTTGTACAATTTTAACATTACATCCCAGCTTCTATACTCCATGCTCTGATTTATAAAGGCTAGCATACCAAAAGCTTTCTTTACCACCCTATCTATATGAGATTCCACCTTCAAGGAACTATGCACGGTTATACCCAGATCCCTCTGTTCAACTGTATTCTTCAATTCCCTACCATTTACCATGTACGTTCTATTTTGATTTGTTCTGCCAAGGTGTAGCACCTCACATTTATCAGCATTAAACTCCATCTGCCATCTTTCAGCCCATTTTTCCAAATGGCCTAAATCACTCTGTAGACTTTGGAAATCCTCTTCATTACCCACAACACCCCCTATCTTGGTATCATCTGCATACTTACTAATCCAATTTACCACACCTTCATCCAGATCATTGATGTACATGACAAACAACAAAGGACCCAACACAGATCCCTGATGAAGGCCATTTTTATACATTTTGGTTTAACCATGTAGAAATTACAGCAGTGTTTATACGTAGTCCCCTATTTCAGAGCACCATAAAGTTTGGGACACAGCAATGTCATGTCAATGAAAGTATTTTGTTGCATATTCTTTGCATGCAATGACTGCTGAAAGTCTGTGATTCATGGACATCACCAGTTGCTGGGTGTCTTCTCTGGTGATGCTCTGCTAGGCCTGTATTGCAGCCATCTTTAGCTGATGATTTTTGGGCGGCTAGTCCCCTTCAGATTTCTCTTCAGCATTTAAAAGGCGTGGGCTCAGATTGGCCGAATGACTGGGCCACTCAAGAATTGACCATATTTGGTGCTTCAGCAGTATGTTATGATCATTGTTTTGCTGTAGAATGAACCGCCAGCCAATGAGTATTGAGGCATTTGTTTGAACGTGAGCAGATAGGATGTGTCTATATGCTTCAGAATTCATTATGCTACTACCATCAGCAGTTGTATCATCAATGAAGATAAGTGAGCCAGTACCTTCAGCAGCCATACATGCCCAGGCCATAACACCCCCACCACCGTGTTTCACAGATGAGGTGGAATGCTTTGGATCTTGGACAGTTCCTTCTCTCCTCCATACTTTGCTCTTGGCATCACTCTGATATGTTAATCTTCATCTCATTTTTCCACAAGACCTTTCCCCAGAACTGTGGTTGCTCTTTTCCGTACTTCTTGGCAAACTGTAACCCAGCCATCCTATTTTTGTGGCTACCCAGTGGTTTGCATCTTGCAGTGTTCATGAAGTTATCTGCGGACAGTGTTCATTGACAAATCCACACCTAACTCTTGAAGAGTGTTGTTGATCTGCCGATCAGGTGTTTGGGGATTTTTCTTTATTATAGAGAGAAGTCTTCTGTCGTCAGCTGTGGAGGTCTTCCTTGGTCTGCCAGTCCCTTTTCAATTGGTAAGCTCACCAGGGCTCTCTTTCTTCTTAATGATGTCCCAAAGTAACATCAGTAACAAAGTGATTTTGGTAAGCCTAAGGTTTGGCTGATGTCTCTAACAGTTTTATTCTTGTTTCTCAGTCTCACAATGGCTTCTTTGACTTTCATTGGCACAACTTTGGTCCTCATGGTGATAAACAACAATAAACGTTTCCAAAGGCGATGGAAAGACTGCAGGAAAGACTAGGTGCTGAGAGCTCTCTTATACCTACAATAAGGAGGCAATTAAACACACCTGAGCAATTACAAATGCCTGTGAAGCCATGTGTCCCAAACATTATGGTGCCCTGAAATGGAGGGACTACGTATAAACACAGCTGTAATTTCTACATGGTGAAACCAAAATGTATAAAAATGGCCTTTATTAAAGGCTTCCAGTAGAATTGTAGATTGTTGCAACGATGGTTGCCGAGATGTTTGCTTGTTGTTGCCAGTCAAGGTTTTGTAAGTGCATGGAAGGCAAGTTTCACTGTTGTCCAGGATCCTGTGATATTTCAGCTGGGTCTGAGATCTTGATTTTCAAACCCTTTTCCTCAACCCACTGTGAGCTGTGTTGGCACAATGAATGAAGGCTGTGATGAATTGGACCATTGATTCTGTCCTCGCCAAGAGATGGCTTCCAAGGTACAGGACATGGCCCAGCATATCCCCATGAACCTCTGTTGGTGAGCGGAGTGCTATGCTGTGGACAAACTAGTTGGAGAACATGTGTAAGCAGGTAAGTAACACAATATTAATTTGATGATTATAGGGAGAAAGGTGTTTTTTGGAAAGGCAGGACTGCTGTTGAGCCATGGGGTTGCATGTATTGCAATTTAGCATATCCCTCTGACTGGCTAAGTGGAATAACATTTCCCCCTGGCAAAAATGGTTTATTTGCATTCTAGGCATTAGTTTAAGTATTCATCCCACGTGATGGCAGCCACGCCAACAGCCTGTCCGTCATTTCAACTTTTTTTTGTTATTTTTTAGTATGTCTTAAAATATGTTTTAATGTTTCTCAAAGGTAGACAAAAATGCTGGAGAAACACAGCAGGTGAAGCAGCATCTATGCAGCGAAGGAATAGGTGATGTTTCTGGTGGAGACCCTTCTTCAGACTGATGTGGAGGAGGGGGTGGGGGGAAGAAGAAAGGAAGAGGCGGAGACAGTGGGCTGTGGGAGAGCTGGGAAGGGAAGGGGAGGGGAGAGGGAGAAAGCAAGAATTTCCTGAAATTGGAGAAGTCAATGTTCATACTGCTGGGGTGTAAACTTTCACGGTATGTTTTATGTGGGGGGTCGGGGGAAACCTTGTTCAGTCACTTACCTCTGCGGAGAAGCGGTTTTCTCTGTGACACGTCTCTGTCCCCCCCTGCGGCCTAACAACGTGGATTGGTGCGGCCTTTCCTGGAGACCGGCCCGGAGCTTCAGGGCGCGGCGCGGACTTACCATCACGGAGCGGCGATCCTTTGCCGGGGATCGTTGTGGATGTGCTCCGACCGCGGGGCCTGTGGACTTTAACATCACAAAGCCGCGGTCTCCGGTAAGAAGAGGCCGACTCGATCTCCATGCCGCGGAGTGTTCCGATCCATCCCGACGCCGGAGTTTCCATCATCCCGATGCGAGGGCTTGGACATTGGGCTGTCGGCAGCCTGCGACTGTGGAGGGTTCAGCACTGACTACGGGTGAACAAAGGAGGAAGATGAATGAACTTTATCACATTCCATCACAGTGTGGAATGTGGATTTCACTGTGGTGGATGTTTATGTTAAATGTTATTGTGTAATGTGTTCTTTTTACTTGTATGGCTGTATGGTCATTCAAATATCACTATAACTTAATTGGTGTTTGTGACAATAAATGTGACCTTGAACTGGAAGTTAATAAGTCGGCTAATTTCGGGAGGTCGGCAATGTTGTCGACCCAGCATTTCATGTGACCTTTGTGTTTGCCAGTGGGGTTTCTGCATTTAGTAGTAAACTGTCACCAGAATGATAGACTTGGAGGTCAGAACCAGTACAAGTAAAAGTGTTTGTTTGTGGTAGAATCGCATGATGGATTAATGATCACTATCACACTGCATGTTCCTGATGGTCAGCCATGTATTCAGCACATTGGTGTTTAAATGGGAGTCTCCTTGCTGGAATGTTAAAGAAAGAACTACAGACGCTGGTAATATCGAAGGGAAACACAAACTGCTGGAGAAACTCAGCGGGCGAGGCAGATTCTATGGAGAGAAGGAATTGGCAATGTTTCGGGTTGAGACCCTTCTTCAGACTGATGTCAGAGGAGACGGCTGGATAAAGAAAGAATGTAGGCAGAGACAGTAAGGCCAGTGGGAAAACGGGGAAGGGGAAGGGATGGGATATGAGGCGCTGTTCCTCCAATTAGCGCTGGGCATCACTCTGCCAATGGAGCCCTAGGATAGAATGGTCAGATTGGGACTGGGAGGGGGAGTAAGTGCTGGGCCCCGGGAGAGTCTGTGCTTGGTCTTGCCGATGTGGAGAAGATGACACCTGGAACAGCGGACGCAGTAGATGAGGTTGGAGGAGGTATAAACTTGATTGTATTCTAACAGAGATAAGGATAATATTCTTAAAACAAGCTCATTAAATTGTTTATGTAGGAGCGGCACAAAAAAGGGAACAGACCAAATCACTCTTAAAATTCCAAGGAGTGAAGTGAAATGTGGAAAGATTCTTGCTAAGATTGAAAGTAAAAGGCTCTGAAAGTAATCTCGGCTGCGTCTCATTTTGAGATGAATCACTGAGGCCCAATTGTCTTGTGGTGTCTTTTTTTATCAAGTTTTGTTCAGATTGATGTTATGTTTTACAAGGTTTAACTTTACAAAATCCCACCTTGACAGCAATTGCTTCCATCTGCACACTGGCAGTTACAGCTATGTTGCCACAATGGGATCCAATCCTTGCTGTCCCTCCCCACTCAGTCCTGCAGGAAGTTTGTAAAGTTTAAAAACAGGGAGGCTGAAGAGGAGGGGGGGGGGGGGGGAGTGCTGGGGGAGGCAGGGGGGTGCAGTTGGATTGGGGGGCTGAATTGGAGGGGAGAGAGTGCTGGGGATAAGGGGAATAAGCTGTCCCTGCACATTTGGGGGCTTTGGGTGAGTTGAGGATTATTGCATTGGGGGAACAGGTGAGTGGTGGAATATTGCATTAGGGGAACTGGTTACGTTGGGGGACCAGGCCTACCATGTGACAGGAACACACTGGTCCCACTTGGTCTGGTACCAAGCTAAAAGTTTGTATCAGCAGAGATAAACAACGTTCATCATTGAAGGCTGAAATGGCTTCAAACAGTGAGGATGCGTAAAGAATAGCCTGAAACAAAATGTAACATTGTTTGGTGTCAAAAAAGTATGTTGTGCAGAATGTGTATAATAATTGCCGTTTTTCTTCTGCAACATCGGTGACAGCTGCGTTAGAAAAAGGTGACAGTGTTCACTAGGATTTGACCACAATTGAATCAATGGATCATATTTTGTACAGCTAATCAGTTATTTGTCAGACATACCTTGCAGTACAAATCTTCAGTCTCTTTATAAAGGCAAGAGTGGGCATGTTGCTATAGAAACTCCTCAGATGAATGACCCTTGTAGGAAAGGAAACATTTCCTAATCTAATCAAATCCATTAAACAAATAAAACACAACAGCAGCCAAACGATATTAGCAAGTGCATGAACTATTTTTGAAGTAGTGGGAGGTGTGCAACTGCCCTACGGCTACAGATATGCATGGAGGAGGGAATCATTTCTTATCATTTCTGGAGATGGTTAGCATTTTCTTTCATTATTGATAACAACATGAATTCTGAATAATTCTGAAAAACACAGTGAGGTCAGGAAAAAACTGGTTTTATTTGTTACGTAAGGCACAAATGCGTCATGACTCGCTTTAAAAAAACCCACATTTAATTGCTTTTAAGTTTTTGGGCCAGTGGCAGCCAGCTGGTACTGTGAGCAGTTGGCTGTTTGCAGCTTGGTTCCCTATAGCATTTTCACTTGGGTACAGTATGAATGAGAAGATGCTGGTACTGTTGATGGTCTGCTCCTCGACAGGGCCAAGGAGGGGCTTATATAAGGAACACTTCTCCATCCGTTTCCCACCACGGATGACTGACCTGCTGAGTTCTACCGGCACTTTGGAGGGGAATCAAGACTCCAGGACTTGATTAGGACGGGGGGGGGTCTCCTTAATTTGAAGAATTCAATGTTCATGTCATTGGGCTGGAAGCTATGAGGTGCTGTTCCTCCAGTTTGTGTGTCACATCACTCTGGCAATGGAGGAGGCCCAGGCAAAAAGGTTAGTGTGGGAATGGGAAGGGGAGTTAAAATGGTTGGCAACCGGGAGTGTTTGTGTTTGGTCCTTATCCGTCCTTAGCCTGGGTGGACTGAGTGCAATGCAGAGTGGGGGGATCGAGGACCAGATAGAAGGAACAGTAGATGCTGGTTTACAAAAAGAGACACAATCTCCTTTAGTAACTTGCACGTCTGGAGAGCATGGACAGGCACCATTCTAGGTCAGGACCCTTCTTCAGACTGCTTGTTGTGGGGGGGGTGGAGAAAGTTGGAAAGGAGAGGTGGGAGTGGTTGCCTTAGATCCCCTTCCCTCTACAGATGCCACCTGACCCACTGTGTTCCTCCACCGCTTTAGAGGAAATGGACAGACGACATTTTGAGTCAGGACCCTTCTTCAGACTGAGTGGAGAGGGTGGGGGGGGGGGGGGGGGGGAGGGAGCTGGAAAAGAGAGATGGGGGCTGAACAAAGCCTGGCAAGTGAGAGGTGAACACAAATGCTGGAGTAACTCAGCGGGACAGGCAGCATCTCTAGAGATAAGGAATGGGTGACGTTTCAGGTTGAGACCCATCTTCAGAAGTGATAGGTGGATATAGGTGAGGGAGACACAAGGAATTGCAGATTCTGGAATCTTGCACAGAACACAATTTAGTTAAATGCACAGAATCCTTTGCCCAGAGTGGGGGAATCGAGGACCAGAGGCCATGGGTTCAAGGTGAAGGGGAAAAGATTTATAAGGAAACTGAGAAGTTTAGGGGTAATATGAGGGGGAACTTCTTTACGCAGAGAGTGGTGGCGGTGTGGAATGAGCTCCCAGTGGAAGTGGTGGAGGCAGGTTCATTGGTATCATTTAAAAATAAATTGGATAGGCATATGGATGAGAAGGGAATGGAGGGTTATGGTACGAGTGCAGGCAGGTGGGACTAAGGGGAACAAAATTTGTTCGGCATGGACTTGTAGGGCCGAGATGGCCTGTTTCCGTGCTGTAATTGTTATATGGTTATATGGTAACATTTTCACAGAGGGTGGTGGGAGTATGGAACAAACTGTCAGAGGAGGTAGTTGAGGCTGTGACTATCCCATGAAACAGTTAGACAGTTACATGGATAGGCCAAGTTTGGAGGGATATGGACCAAACACAGGCAGATGGGACTAGTGTAGCTGGGACATGTTGGTTGGTGTGGGAAATTTGGGCCGAAGGGCCTGTTTCCACACTGTCACTTTATAACGAACACAGAGTGCTGGAGTAACTCAGCGGGTCAGGCAGCATCTGTGGAGAACATGGATAGGTGACATTTCAGAGTGCAGGAGTAACTCAGCGGGACAGGCAGCATCTATGGAGACAAGGAATGGGTGACGTTTCGGGTCGACACTGAAGATGGGTCTCGACCCTGAAACGTTACCCAATCCTTCCTGCATTTTGTGTCTACCTAAACTGTGCCTATCTATCCACGTGGCGATGTGCCAGCAGGCTGGAGGAGTGGGCAAAGGCCTTGCCACAGAGCGGGCAGGTGAAGGGGCGCTGGTCTTGTCAGTGCTCCAGCAGGTGGTCAAGGCGGGTGAATGCCTTGCCATACTCAGGGCACACAAAGGGTCTCTCTCCGGTGTGTATCCACTGGTGCTACCGCAGCCCCGTGCTCGCTTGTCACAGTGGGAGCAGCTGCTCGCCGGCGTGGATCCGCCGGTGCTGCCGCAACCCCCTTGAGCTGTCAAACTCCTCACCGCAGTACGGGCAGTCATAGGGCTGGCCACTGGTGTGCACGTGCTGGTTAGACGGGGCATGGGAGGTCATGGCAAAGCACTCTTCACACACCGGGCTGGGGACGGGACGGTCACTGGTGTGCAGTCGCTGGTGGGACAGCAGATAGGTGGAGCGGGTGAAGCCCTTGCTGCTCTGAGTGCAGGTGTAGGGGCGCTCGCCGGTGTGAGTGAGCTGGTGGGAATACAGCCTAGTGGAGCTGGTGAAGCCCTTGCCGCACTGGGCACAGGTGTAGGGGCGCTCGCCGGTGTGAGTGCGCTGGTGAATCTTCAGGTGGTTGGACGACTTGAAGCCTTTGCCGCAGTTGGAGCAGGTGAAGGGCCGCTCACTGCTGTGCACTCGCCGGTGATCCCACAACGCTGACGAATGGGCAAAACTCTTGCCGCAGGTGGAGCAGCCATGGGGCTTCTCGCCCGTGTGCACCTGCCGGTGGATGTTCAGCACATCCGCCGTCTTGAAGCTCTTGCCGCAGTCGGAGCAGGTGAAGGGCCTCTCGCCGGAGTGCACGCGGTTGTGCCGCTGCAGCTTGTCGTAGCAGGTGAAGCTCTTGCCGCACTTGGAGCAGTCGAAGGGGCGTTCTCCCGTGTGCACCCACCGGTGGATCTCCAGCTGGCTCGGGTACTGACAGGCCTGGCCACACACGTCACACTCATAACGCTTCTCCTTGTTGTGTCCCATCATGTGGTCCTCCATCGCAGCTCAGCAACTCGAAGCTCAGCCTGCGCACCGAGCAGTTGGGGGCCGCTCACATCCTCGTCTCTCCGTCCACGGCAACGGCTCCTAAGCTCTGCAGGGGGAACACAGAGGGTCAACAAGCTGGAAAACAGGACATTACAGATCCGATCATTGGCCGGTAGCAAGATGGCAGAACAAGATGGCGGAGACTGGTTGCTAAAATGGGTCCTATAATCACCCATGAATCTGTCCATGACCGCTCTACGTGTTTTGGCCATCTTGCTCTGCTATAAGATCTTTGATTGGCTCTAGCCCAAGTGAGAGGAGAGTTAGACATGAGTCAGAGGGGGGAAACCGTTGAAAAGGAGAAGCAAAGAACAGGCAGACTTTACTCAGAACTGCTGTGGATTTGGAAGCAACAGCAACAAAGAAAAGCAGGAGAAAACACTGATTGGCTCTAGCCCATGTGGGAAGAGAGTTAGAAGTGAGTCAGAGGGGGGAAAACAATTGAAAACTGAGGAATTTGGTTTGTAAACTGGTAAATCAGGCAATTTTTTTTTTTTTTTGTTTTGTTTATTTTATTAGAAGTCAGTACAATACAAAACAATATAGTGGGACCTAATTTTAGGTGCCAACTATGTCATAACGTAACTGTACATTCTATGTTCAACCTCTAGTTTTATGTTTTTGAAAAGGAAATAAGAAAGACAAGAAGAAGAAAATGGAGAGGAGAAAAAGAGGAAAAAAGTAATAGTAGAAAATAGAAAAACGTGAAGTGTGTATAAGAAAAGAAAAAGTGGAAAGTAGAAATAGGAGAAAAAGACCCTTAAAAGAGAAAATTTCAAATCTGTATTCGGAGATGTAAATCTATCCACGACCTGACCTGAAATCAGTAATTGTTACGGCACCGCTGCATCACATGATTCCAAAAAGTCGATGAAAGGAGACCAACTCCTTAAGAATTGGTCATATTTATCTATTAGTCGGAGTCTCATTTCTTCAAGGCGTGCTATGTCCATCATATTCCTAATCCACATTTTAACAGTTGGTATGGTTGTATTTTTCCAAAATTTAAGTATCAATTTTGTTCCAATTATTAACCCATAATTAAAAAAAACATTTTGGTCTTTATTTAAATTGGTATCTTCTCCTATTATTCCAAATATAATCCATTCCATATTAGTTTCTATTGTGGACTTGAAAAGCTTTGTAAATATATCAAATATATCACTCCAAAATGTATTCAACATTGTACATCTTTTCCCTTTGAGAATAGGGAAGATTCAAACAAGAAGACATGACATCAGAATTAAGGGACAGAAGTTTAGGGGTAATATGAGGGGGAGCTTCTTTACGCAGAGAGTGGTGGCGGTGTGGAATGAGCTCCCAGTGGAAGTGGTGGAGGCAGGTTCATTGTTATCATTTAAAAATAAATTGGATAGGCATATGGATGAGAAGGGAATGGAGGGTTATGGTATGAGTGCAGGCAGGTGGGACTAAGGGGAAAAAAAATTTGTTCGGCATGGACTTGTAGGGCTGAGATGGCCTGTTTCCATGCTGTAATTGTTATATGGTTATATGGTTACATCCTACAAATGAATGTGTTATATTAGCGTTTTGAAACAAACATTTATCACATCTGGGAGAGACGCTTGGGTAAAATTTATTCAACCTCGTTTTTGAATAATATAGTCTATGTAATAATTTGAATTGATTTAAATTATGTCTTGCATTAATAGAACAGTTATGTGTATTCATCAAATACTTTTCCCATCTATCCTTCGGGATCTTTATCAATAGTTCATGTTCCCAATCTTCTCTTAGTGCCTCTGTTGAGGGTGATTCTCTATTTAATATATTATTATAAAAGTATGATATTAGTTTTTGTGAATCAGCCTTAATATTCATTGCTTCTTCTAAAGGATCTAAATATATAGTTTGAAATCTATCTATCGTTCCTATATCGTGCGGATAGCACTCCTCTTTCTCCATTCTTATCCACTCCAACTGCTGAGTGGAACTATCCAGCCAGTACATTATGTTCTTAATATGCACTGCCCAGTAGTAATACATAAAGTTAGGTAATGATAAACCCCCAACTTCTTTAGATTTGCACAAATGCTTTCGTTGAATTCTGTGTGATCTGTAGTCCCATATAAAATTAGTCATAGTGGAATCTAGTTTTTTTTTTTTAAATATTTTGGAATATAAATTGGGATCGCTTGAAACAAATATATTAATTGTGGTAAGAAAGTCATTTTATAGCATTAATTCTGCCTATCAATGAGAGCGTTTTCCAAAATTTAATCGTATCATTCAGTTATTAAGATGGCGCCCCCAAGTGGAGATGGCGCCACTTGGGGGCGTCATCTTGTGCATGGCTGCCTAACCAGCAGCTGTCCGTCTTTTTCACTCTTTTTCATTTTTAGTGAGTTTTAGTTTTTTGTTTTTAGGATGTCTCGACTTGGGGGGAGTGGGCGGGAAGGGGGAAACTACTTTCTAGGTCCCTACCTGGTCGGAGAGGCAGCTTTTCTCCGGGCTGCACCGTCGACCCATCCTCGCAGCCTACCAGCGGGCCTGGAGCGGCGTTTTCCACAGGGACTGCCCAGTACCTTTGACTTCAGCGGAGGCACAGGGCTGGAGCGCTATCGCGGAGCGGGCGATGCCTTGCCTAGGTCGCCGCGCTGGAGCTCCAGTGAGCTGAGACCGCTGAGAATAACATCGCGGAGCTGCGGGTCTGAGGAGCGGCCAGCTGCGGGCAGCGACGCTGACTTTACATCGGGAGCCTGGGATCTCTCGATGAGATCGCCAGTGGTGGAGCTCCAACCGGCGCGGCCTTGTTGGCTTCGGAAGCCACGGCCTCCAGTACGGAAGCGGCCGTTCCAGGGTTCCCATGCCGCTGTGAGGATTCTCCCGATGCTGGAGCACCATCACCCGGCGAGAATGGCCTAGAACATCGGGCCTCCGTAGAGGCAACTGTGGAGGCCTCAATAGGCCCGACTATGGGTGAACTGGGGATGGGGACTGGACATTGTGCCTTCCCTCATGGTGGGAGTCATTGTGGGGGGATGTTTCTATGTTAAAGACCAGTTCCTTTTGTGCCTGGAGTGAAGAGAACTGTCTCATCCTGAACACAACTAAGACTAAAGAGATGGTGGTTAACTTCGGCAAGTCCAAGCTCCCCCTTCAGCCGGTCAACGCTGCTGGGGCTGACATTGAGGTGGTGCAGACATATAAATACCTTGGAGTGCACCTTGATAACAAACTGGACTGGTCTGTCAACTCTGACTACAAAAAAGGCCAGAGCAGACTCTTGTTCCTCAGAAGGCTCAAATCCTTCAATGTGTGTAGTGATATGCTGCACATGTTTTACAACACTGTGGTTGCAAGTGTTATTTTCTACCCTGTTGTCTGCTGGGGCAACAGCATTAGTGAAACAAACAACAAGAAGCTGGACAGACTGGTTAAACAAGCTAGCTCAGTGCTGGAGGGGAGAGTAGACTCTGGGATGGATGTGCTTGAGAGGCATATGAGGCACAAGGTGCAGGCCATCCTGAAAAACCCCGGGCATCCCCTCCATGTAATTCTGGAGAGTCAAAAGAGCACTTGGAACAACAACCAGCTCCTCTCCCTGCCCTGTAGAACGGAGCGGTTCAGGAGATCCTTCACCCCTGCAGCCATTAGATTTTATAATTCGGACCGCTAGGCTGTAGGGGGATGCATTCTTGCAATTTTTAATTTTTAATTGTTAATTATTGGTCTTTTTAAGTATTTATTGCTCTCAGGTCGTGTCCACAGTGTATTCTATGTATTTTCTGTCTGCGTTTGTTTTGAATCTGTGGGTTTGTTGGCTGGGGGCTTCTGGACATCTGAATTTCCCTGAGGGGATCAATAAAGTATTTATTATTATTATTATTATTATTATTATTATTAAAGATCCTTGTTGTTCCGTTTCCAAGATGGCTGCCGGAAGGGAGAGTGAACGCTGGTGCGATTAGCTGCCGCTGCTCTCTCTTTGAATTGTGTATTGTTGATATCTTTACTATTTATTTTTTATTTTTTGTTGTTATTTTTTGTTTTGTTTCATTCTGCTTACATGTTTTGTAATCTGCTTACTAAATTTTGTAAGGTGTCCTTGAGAGTCCTTGAAAAGCGCCCATAAGTATAATGTATTATTATTATTTAATAGTGGCATAAAATTGGCGCTAAATAATGATTTGTGTCTTCTCGTAATTTGAATACCCAGATACTTGAATTTTTCTGTTGCAATTTTGAAGGGAATTTTAGTAAGTGTCTTGAATCCTGTGGTTTTAAAGAAATATTCCAATTTATTCTATATCCTGAAAAAGAGCCAAATTCCTCAATTAGTGTTAATAATGTGGGTATACTCGTTTGTGTATTAGTAATATATAAAAGAATATCATCAGCATATAATGATATTTTATTCTTTGAGTCCTTAGTGTTATATCCGTGAATATTGGGGTGATTTCTAATCTTTTCAGCCAGCGGTTCTATCATAAGGGCAAATAGCAATGGTGATAAGGCACACTCTTGCCTATTACCCCTTAATAAATAAAAATTTGAAGATAACATATTATTAATTAAAATTAGGCAATTTATCAGTCAATATAAGCAAGATGGCTATTAGGGAGTGTCCGTGAGGGAGCGGCCTTGTGAGGGAAGTGCCCTGTGAGAAAAGGGCGAGTCTTTGGCTCGAGAGTCTTCGGCGATATGTCAGGCAAGCTGATTCAGTGCGATGCTTGCAGTATGTGGGAGGTCAAGGACACCGCTGGTGCCTCTGGCTGCTACAAATGTAAGAAGTGCATCCAGGTAGAGCTCCTGAAGGGCCGTGTTGGGGACCTGGAGAAGCAAGTGGATGATCTCCGGTTCGTCTGAGAAACTGAGCCGTTCCTCAACAAGTCCTACAGTACGATTGTTACACCTATGGTACTGGAAGAGAGAAGGTGGGAGACGGTGAGAAAGGGAGGGAAGCATGAAATGCCAACGTCCCCGGGTGGTGTACCTCTTGTAAACAGGTTCACCCGCTTAGAAGCTGTCGGGACAGAAGACGTGTTTCCACTGAGCGGCGGACTGGCTAGCGATGCGAATAGGGCTGTTGAGCCAAAACCAAAAAGGCCTAAGGCAGGCAACGCCATTGTAGTGGGAGACTCCATTGTGAGAGGTACGGAGAGGGGTTTCTGCGGCAACAGACGGGATGCGAGGATGGTGTGCTGCCTTCCTGGTGCCAGGATCCAGGATGTCACGGACAGAGTGCAGAAAATCCTCAAGGGCGAAGGTGAACATCCGGAAGTGGTAGTGCATGTCGGCACAAACGATGTCGGAAAGAAGGGGATGAATATTCTGCAACGTGACTTTAGAGAGCTCGGAAAAATGTTGAAAAGCAGGACCTCCAGGGTTGTTATCTCTGGTTTGCTTCCAGTTCCTCTTGCTGGCGAGAGCAGGAACAGGGAGATACGGGACCTGAACGTGTGGCTGAGGAACTGGTGCACGGGGCAGGGATTTAGATTCTTAGATCACTGGGATCTGTTTTGGGGTAAGGGAGAACTGTACAAAAGGGACGGATTGCATCTTAACAAGTGTGGGACCAGCATTCTGGCAGGCAGGTTTGCCACTGCTACACGGGTGGCTTTAAACTGAATAAGGGGGGTGGGGTGTTGAATGGGATAGTGGAGGATGGAGTTAAAGGGAAAGGGTTTCTTAAATGTGTGAGCGTAGAGACAGAGGAGTGTGAAATGAGGGTAGAAGCAATAGGTAGCAAGGTGAAAAGTAAAAGTGGCAGGCCGGCAAATCCAGGGCAAAAATCAAAAAGGGCCACTTTTCAACATAATTGTATAAGGGGTAAGAGTGTTGTAAAAACAAGCCTGAAGGCTTCGTGTCTCAATGCAAGGAGCATTCCATATAACCATATAACCAAATAACAATTAAAGCACGTTGGGGTGGGACTAGTGTAGATGGGGCATGTTGGTCGGGGTGGGACTAGTGTAGATGGGGCATGTTGGTCGGGGTGGGACTAGTGTAGATGGGGCATGTTGGTCGGGGTGGGACTAGTGTAGATGGGGCATGTTGGTCGGGGTGGGACTAGTGTAGACGGAGCATGTTAGTCTATGTGGGACTAGTGTAGATGGGGCATGTTGGTCGGGGTGGGACTAGTGTAGATGGGGCATGTTGGTCGGGGTGGGACTAGTGTAGATGGGGCATGTTGGTCGGGGTGGGACTAGTGTAGATGGGGCATGTTGGTCTATGTGGGACTAGTGTAGATGGGGCATGTTGGTCGGGGTGGGACTAGTGTAGATGGAGCATGTTGGTCGGGATTGGACTAGTGTAGATGGGGCATGTTGGTCTATGTGGGACTAGTGTAGATGGGGCATGTTGGTCGGGGTGGGACTAGTGTAGATGGGGCATGTTGGTCTATGTGGGACTAGTGTAGATGGGCCATGTTGGTCTATGTGGGACTAGTGTAGATGGGGCATGTTGATCGGGGTGGGACTAGTGTAGACGGGGCATGTTGGTCGGGGTGGGACTAGTGTAGACGGGGCATGTTGGTCTATGTGAGACTAGTGTAGATGGGGCATGTTGGTCCGGGGTGGGACTAGTGTAGATGGGGCATGTTGGTCGGGGTTGGACTAGTGTAGACGGGGCATGTTGGTCTATGTGGGACTAGTGTAGATGGGGCATGTTGGTCGGGGTTGGACTAGTGTAGATGGGGCATGTTGGTCGGGGTGTGACTAGTGTAGACGGGGCATGTTGGTCTATGTGGGACTAGTGTAGATGGGGCATGTTGGTCGGGGTGGGACTAGTGTAGATGGAGCATGTTGGTCGGGGTTGGACTAGTGTAGATGGGCATGTTGGTCTATGTGGGACTAGTGTAGATGGGGCATGTTGGTCGGGGTGGGACTAGTGTAGATGGGGCATGTTGGTCGGGGTTGGAGGGATGGAGAGATGGAGGGAGGGAGGGAGGGAGGGACGGAGAGATGGAGGGAGGGAGGATGGAGGGAGGGAGGGAGGGAGGGGGGATGGAGAGATGGAGGGAGGGAGGGAGGGATG